>NAVB01000759.1:0-42790 GCA_002179805.1 Acanthamoeba lenticulata
GAACGAACGAAGGAGAGAGAGAGAAAGAAGAAAAAAAAAACCAACAAACCAACAAACAAACAAACAGCGGAAGGAAAGGGAAGGAGAGTACTGTGGCCGAGAGAAGGGCCGCTACGACGTCGAGCGAAGGGGCAAGCGCCTCCAGCACGGCGGCTTGCCGCCGAGACATGACCTCTGGTTGGCCGGCCTCAGGCGACGAGGCCTCTGCATTGCTCCCGATTTGCACTTCGGCCTGGAAGAAGTGCCGCGCCCAAGAGCAGGTCCGCCCGCACGTGTGTGAGTTGTGCGCCTTTCGGGGCGGGTACGAGCATGTGAAGGAGAACCGAAACGAACGAACGAACGAACGTGCATCACCACCACCAGCATCACATGGGATCTCATGTGCACCGCACGAGAGGGGAGCGAGAGGGGGGAAGGGTACCCAGGGCACCAGAGCAGTCAGAGCAGCAAAAATCTGAGCAAGCAGGTCCACAAAATGGGCTCCTTGCTGGTGCAGGGAGTGTCGTATGATTGCGGCCAGCAGCTCACGAAGCTGCCCCAGCAGCCCTATCACGCCACCTGCCGTGTCCTGAAATAAAAATAATAAGAAAAAAAGAGCAAAATGAATTCATAAATGACAAAAAAAAAACGAGTCGCGACCAATCTTCAATTCCCCCCAAAACCAAAAAATTCCACCAATCCTTTGGGGGGGGGGGAGAAGGGGGGCAGTTCACGAACCGGGTGGGAGAGGAAGTGGCTTGTGAGGCCGCCCATGATGGTCACCAGTCCACCAAGGTCCTTGGCAAGGCTGGTCCACTCCCTCGCCTTGATCAACCATGGGAACGTGCACGTTGGGGAGAAGATGAGGGAAAGCAACACAAGAAAGACGCCCCCTCCCCGGGGGGGATGGGGGGAGCGGGAGCACATCACGTCACGTCATGTCACGTCATGTACGATATGGGTGGTGGTGGGAGGGGGGGGGAGAGGAGGGTGTGGTGTGCACGCACCGGGCCAGGCAACGCGGGGGAGGAGGCAAGCTGGGCGACGAACTGGGAGGAGGTTGTGGTGAAAGACGAAGCGAGGGAGGGCAGGAGGTGGCGCGGGAAGAACTCGGTGGCGCGGATGATCAACTCTCGGCATTTGCGCAAAAAGGCGTCCTGCTCCGTTTCGCCCTGCACGCGTGGGCAGACGCACAATCACAAACAAACAAACAAACAAACAAACAAACAAACAAACAAACAAACAAACAAACAAACAAAACACATTTGTAGCAATCGCGCATTTTGTGGTGCGCATACAAGATAAGTGGAAGGAGAGGCGGGGGGGTAGCCCATTACAGCAGGAGACGGACGATTGGATCAATATTCAAAGATAAATATTAATATAAAGTTGTTTGGGGGAAGGGGGGGGGGAAGGAGGAGGAGGAGGAGGGGGAAGGGTGCGCACGTCTTCGGTGCGGGCTGTGGCGTCCAGAGACTGAAGGAAGTGCAGATTCTCCGAGAAAGAAGCCGAGCGCAGGAGTTGAGTGGCCAGGATGCCCATGGCCGGCCCAAACCTGTGCTCCGCAGACCAACAGATGGCGTAAGTGGATTGGTTTCTCTTCACTCGGTTATTAGGGTTGGGATTGGTGTTGGGGTTTTTAGTGTTGGGGGGGGGGGGAATAGCAGTAGTACGCGGAAGTGGTGGTGGATGGCGATGCTCTTGAGCTGGTCCCCGTGACGCGCCAGCGGGTTGGGTTCGCGGGCGAGCGGGGTCAAGTGCATGGGCTTTATGGGTGACTTGTTCTGGAGGAGCGCGTCAAAGTCCTCCTCCTTAAGGGCTTCTTCGAGTTCCCGGTTCCGCTTTTGCTGTTGCTGCTGCTGCTGCTGCGGTTCTTTTTTGGCGGCTGCCCGGCCTCCGCCACCGGCCTCACGTCGGGCATCTTTGGTGTTGGGGGTTTGGGGCGGCAGCGATGGCTCCGGGATCAACGCCTCCATGGCCTGTTGGGCCCCATTGGGAAGGAAAAGATTTAGACACCACGCAATAATCGTCGTCGGCACGAAGATGAGGGTATGTGATGGCGCGAATGGGGGCGCACCTCGATGGAAAAGGGCGAAGCGGCAGAGCCGCTGCCCTTGTCGTTGGCGCCGCCCTTGACAGGCGTGGGCATGGGCACGCCCCGCAGGAATCGCAAGGCCGCCGGGATGGGGCGCCCGCCCGTCGGCGTGGCCGCCGGTCCACCAGCGGGCAGGTTGGGCTTGGGCAAGTTCCCCAGCTGGTGATAGAGCCCCATTTTCTGCTCCACACACACACACACACGATTGAGTGGTGGGCAGGCAGGCAGGCAGGCAGGCAGGCAGGCAGGCAGGCAGGCAGGCAGGCAGGCAGGCAGGCAGGCAGGCAGGCAGGCAGGCAGGCAGGCAGGCAGGCAGGCAGGCAGGCAGGCGGGGTGCAGCAGCCTCTCCCGAAATCTCCTCCGCCCTCCGCCCCCGCAATGAGGGCGGGGTGTTTGGGGGGGGGGGTACGGACCTGGTAGAGGACGCGCTGGAGGAGGGCGTCGCGCTGGCGGGCCCATCCGGCGTGCTGCTCCACGAACGACGACAGCCGCTCGGTCAATGGGGCGGCCCAGTTGTAGGCGAGCACTTCGGCCCGGTCGGCGGTGATCTTGCCGATGGCGAACCACCGTCGACGGCTCGTAGGCTCGGTTATTGCCGTCGACGCAGACGACGAGGGAGTGGACGAGGAAGTGGACGAGGAGGAGGCCGCGCCCACTCCGCCGCGCGCGCCGCCGGTGACCTGTGCGAAGAGGGTGTAAATGGGTGCGGCGGGCCCCTCCTTGCGCGGGAGGTCGTCGTCAAAGCTTTGCGCGTGATGGGTCTCGCTGTCGCCCACCACCACCGTGAACTGGAACTTGTGCTTGTTGGCGACCAATACCGTCGGCACCTTCCTCGCCTGTCAATGTTGGTGTTGGTGGGGCGTGGAACAACAACCGCGGTAATGAGATGATTCATGTTCTGTCCCAATCGCTTTTTTCTATGACGTATTGCTGTAACTGTACCTCGACTACTGCGTCAGAGGCATCGGGGTAGCGCACGAGGAGCGTGGGCTTGGACACTGGCCGCATGTCATGCAGCAGGGCGAGGAGGCTCGTCACGAATGTCTGTGCGTGTGTGCGTGTGCGCAAGTCGGTGATGATCATGAATGAATGAATGAATGGAGCATGATCCCCGGGGGGGGGGGAAGGTCGAGGGTGGCGGACCTGGAGCTCCCAGGCGCCCATGGAGACAGGCCCGCCCACAAGGTTGACCGAGGGGCTGCTGATGGCGGCCGCTTGCTCGAGCAGATCGCGCGCAGCGAGGGGCACCGTAGACTGCCTCAACGCGCACGTCTCCAGGGCGTAGTCCAGCAGTGTCTGGATTACCACGAGCAGACCCACGGACGTAACGTGAGTGATAGAATTAGAAAATCATAAAATAGGGCATCGAATCGGAATTCCAAACATGTGCGCGTGCGGCTGAAGCAGAGGCGAGAGAGGAGGACAGCACACGCACCTGGTGGACGCGCTCTACGAGCTTGAGCGCCAGCGCGTCGATGGAGAGGCCGCCCCGGCCCCACAGGTCGATCGCAAGCCGGTAGGTTGGCGCTACGGCGGTGAGTGACCTGGACGTCCTCTCATCGGCCGGTCGGTCGAGAGCCGGGGAGCCCGTGGGGGAGCAGGTGGAGCAGGGTAGCTGCGCGCGGACGATGGCGAGCCACTCGTCCACCTGCGGGTGGTCGACCGGCTGGGGCACGTGGGGCACGCGCAAGACCGTATGTCCATGGGCGTCGAGCAGGCGCACAAACACGCACGCCATGCCCTGCCCGACTTCGCCGCCAGCCCCACCGGGCCCCGATGCCGCGCCCTGGTTGTAGAGGAACATGAAATCGGCTTCGCTGATGCTCTCCTTGGGCACAGGCTCGCCCTCCTCCTCCTCCTCCTTCTCCTCTTCATCTTCCTTGCTCTCCTTGTCTTTTGCCTCCCCGTCGTCGGGGTGCGTGTGGCCTTCTCCCATGGTCGCCGCCTGTTGGTCGGCTTCATCCGTGCGATCGCTTGGCGCCATCACCTGCGCAGGCGACCGAAGCGTCGGCGGGCCTGCGGCGAATTGCATCCGGTAGAGCAGCCTGGCGCGTGCATCACGACAAAAGACAGCGTGCATGAGCGACATGAGCGCCGCGGTCGGAGCTCTCTGGCTGGCCAGCGCAGCCTCGGCGGAAACGCGAAATATTTGACGGCGGTGGGAGCGTACAGGAGGAGGTTCTGGCGGAAGAGGTGGAGGAAGAGATAAGTGTCGGTGAGGACGATGGGCAGCTCCAGGCAGAGAGACTTGTCCGGGAGGGGCGAGGGCTGCAGGAAGGTCACGTCCTCCGGTGTGAGCTTCAGGAGCGGGTTCCGCAACAGCAGGCTCGAGATCACCGCCAGGGTCGTCGATGACAGTCGGCTCTCCACCACCTGGTTTGACGCCCCCCGCGCGTCCTCGTTAGCGCCTAGAACACAACCCACAGCACAACAGAATGGAAAGAGAGAGAGAGCGAGAGAGAGAGAGAGAGAAAGGAGGGGGAGGGGGGGCACAGACTTCGCGCAGCTGATCAGCAATCTCGGCGCCGACTTCTTCGACACCAAAGACTTCGACCTGTAGCACATAGCCGGTCTCGTCGCACTCGAGGCCAGCGGCATCTTTGTCCCGATGGGCCACGTTGAACTCGCCACTCCGCGTGCCCACGCGCTTCAGCTCCTGGCTGTCCCGCCTGGACCCAGACGGCAACACCTGCTTGGCGGCGGCTGACTTGGGCGGAGTGACGCGCGGACTCTCCGTCGGTTTCTTCCTGCTGCTCTGGACGGGAGTCGTCGTGCCAGCCGCAGCATTCGCAGGAGCAGTAGGAAGGGCATGAGCCGACGATGACGATACTGCCGAGAAGGTGGGTGAAGAGGAGCCCTCTTTGCCCTCCTGCTGCGCCTCGGCCTGCGCAACGGTCAGGGTCGAGAGGCGCAGGTAGAAGATGTTCCCCGTTTTCTCCTGCACGGGACATTGGAGGGGCCGCGGGGGGGGGGGAAGGATGACGACGAGGAGGAGGAGGAGGCGTTAGAAGAGGAGACAGAGGGCAGAGAAGGAAAGAAAGAGAGAGAGAGAGAGAGAGAGCAAGAGCCACGAGCAGGTCTGCGTTGGAGCGCGGGGTTGTCGGAGGTGCCGTGGCCTGACCGGAGGAAAGCGGGGGAGGAGGAGGAGGGCACCTTGTAGACAAACATGTGGCGGCGGTTGCCAATCGCAAAGGGATCGAGAACGGCCCCGATCACGGCGCGCAGGGCCGCGTCAGGCTCGAGCCGCCGATGCAGCGGGAAACGGATGACGTGAACTCGCGGGCACGCGAAGCGCCCAACGCGGTAGGCCTCCACATCGAAGAACAGCGCATTGGCCCTCTAACCCCCCCCCCAATCCCCCGGTCCCGTTTGTTTGTTTGTTTGTTTGTTTGATGGCTGAAAGGCGACAAATCTGGAGCGGGGCACAAGGAGGGAAAGAGAAGGAGGTGGGGGGGGGAGGGGAAGAGGGATAGACGGGATACCTCCTTGCCCACGTGGAGGACGAAGTTGTCCTGCCAGGGGCTCCGCGGGAGCTTTTCCTCATCTCCCTCGGAGGGCGCGATGAGGAGCGCCGAGCAGTGCGACGTCTTGTGCAGTGACCTGTCATCGTAGACGGTGTTGGTGACCCACGCAGGCAGATCCACAGGAGCAGCAGACCAGAGAGAGAAAGAGAGGGAGAGGTGGTTGGCAGGGGGAGGCGGGAAAGGGTTATGAGGAAGGAGACGGACCAGAGGAGGATTTCCTGGTTGACGCGACGCACGAGGTGGGCGATAGCGCGCTCAGCGCGCAACACGACGGCACGCGCCTCCTCGGGCGTGAGATTTCCCCGCTGGAAGCGGAGACGTACTCGCGGCCCGTGAATGCGGTTCTCCTCGGGCGTGATGACGAGCCAATAGGGCAGCTTGTGCGCCTCTGCCGTGGGCTTGGTGGCGCGGCCAAGTCCGGCGGCCTCGTCGTCTCCAGAGCCCGCACCGCTCGCAGTGGCAGACGATGCGTCGACGACGAGCTCTTCGGTCAGCTGGGCGAGATTGTCGATGTCACCATCATCATCTTCCTCTTCGTCTGGAAGCGCGAGGAAGTCCTCCCCGACCGGCTGCAGTCGGAGCGAGTCGGCCTGGGCCTGCGGGCGTGCCAGCTGCCGCAGGAAGATCTGCATGCCCTTGCTCGGTTCCTGTGTGCCTCCCCCCACCCACCCACCCAACACATCATCATCATCATCATCCCAGAATGAGGGCCACACGAGCATGATTGAGGGAGAGGGGGGAGGGGGGACGAAGGATATGGGGAAAGGGACGAGATGGGGAGGGACGAGCGCGTACGAGGAAGATGAGCGGGTAGACGGCCACGATCCGGATGTCCGATGGGAGCGAGTCGATCTGCGTTATCGTCGTGACGCGTCAGCCAAGCGAGAGGAGGAATTGGGAGAGGGGGAAGGGGAGGGGGAAAGCGATGTCGTCGTCATCATCATCAAGACGCGAACGGGTGAAGAGGAGGAGGAGGGAGACCTGCTGAATGACGACGCCGAGGGTGTCCTCGCGCAGGTCGACGCCGCCGGCAGGGCCGAGGCGAAGGGCCTGTCGGATCTTGTCGAGCGTGTAGAGGGTGAGCGAGGCGTGGATCTCGGCACGCAGCAGCGTCATGGCGTTGAGGATCGGTGCCGGGAGCGTGTTGTAGGGCCGGGGAACCTCGCCGGGCATCCCATCCGCATGTTTGCCGTGCGACTGCGATCGCCCGTGGTGGTGGTGGCCGTGGTGGTCTGACCGGCGGCCGCCGTTGGTGCCGCGGGTGAGCTCCTCAAAGTAGTCGCCCGTGGAGGCGGTGCGGGGCGTGGGGAGCGGGGGTAGCGTGAGGGCCACCACCTGCAGCACCACCTTGCCCCGCGTCGTGCGGAGGAACGACGCGCTGCTCTGATGCAGGTAGTCGAACGCATCCGTGTCCGCGTCCTCCTGCGCAGGCGCCCACCAGGTCAGCCCCGGGATGGCCGCGAGAACAGCGCCAGCCCTCCCCCTCAAATGCATGGGAGGGGAGGTCTGGAGGGAGGTCGAGTACCGCGATGATGTCGGGGTCGTCGGTGTCGGTGTCGGTGGAGAGGCTTCGGAGGGGCTTGGGCGCGGCGCCGTACATGAGGCCGTCGGTGCCAGTGTCGGTGTCCTCGCCAATGTCGGTGGCGTCGGTGCCTGTGGCATCGGTGTCGTCGCCGTAGGTGTCGTCGCCATAGTCCGAGAGCTCGCTGCCGAGTGAGTCGCGCATGCCGCTGCCCACGCCGTCTCCGTCGCTGATGAGCGAGTCGAGGGCCTCCTCGTCGGCGTCGATGTCGTCGTCGGCCTTGGCTTTGCTCGAGGCGCGAGCCACGGCCATGGAGATGGGGTCCACCTTGAGGAAGAAGGGAAACGGGAACACGCCCACCGAGGCATTCCGCCGCATGAGGCTCGCCGATGGTGGCGGCTGCGTCATCATTTGCTGCTGCGGCTGCGGCGCGTAGAACAGGAGCTCCTCCTTCCAGAAGGACTCTTCGTCATCGTCGTTCTCGTCGTCCTCATCGACCTCGTCATCGTCGCCCTCGGTGTCGACTCCCGCTCCGGCACCGATCTTGCCCGTGTAGAAGTAGAGGCCCGCTGAGCCGGCTGTCACCGGGCGGTAGGCCTCGGCCACAATGGCCCGCAGCCGCTCCTCGAGCGCCGGGATGGAGTCTGTCTCGGGCGTATGCGCGCGCAAGATGCGCAGGTACTGCGAGAAGTCTACCGGCATGTGGTATTGCGCGCACGTCGACAGGCCCTGTTGTTGTTGTTGTTGATCCCCCCCTTGAGTTTCCGCGCGTAGCCGAGTGGGACGCAAGGCGCGCGAGGCACGCACGTACCACTTTAATGTCATGTGGGTGGACCGGTGCGCCGTCACGGAGCGCCGTGTAGACGGCCTTGACAAAGGCCCGCTTGTAGAGCCGATGCACGGCACGAACGACCAGCACCGCGGAGGTGGTCATGCGCCCGAGTGCCTGACTCCGCTCCTTGTCCGCGCCCGGGTCGTGGTCGCCCAGCGCGAGGAGAAGCTCTCGCACCACTCGCGAGTGCATCATCGGCTGATGCGCCACCCTGGTTGTGGTGATGGTGATGGTGGTGGTGGTGGTGGTGGATCCACAATGACGACAATGACGACGATGATAATGGTGATGGTTGCGTGAGCCTCCGGAAGCGGTGATCACCAGAGGAAGCGTAATTATTATCATCACCGGATGGGTGGAGAGGGGGGGGGAAGGGAGGGCATCGATGTACGCGTCGCGGGAGCACTCGTAGAAGCGGATGGGGAAGGTCGGGTTGTGGGTGTGGGACGATGGCGCGTGGTAGGGCGGCAGCACGGCCAGCACCACCCGTATGTTGGACATCACCTGAACGTGGTGGAGAGAAGAGGGGGGGGGGGTGATCCGCCCGACGCGTGATGAGCGCTTCCCAACGCTCCCCGGGTGTATGTTGTGTGGAAGAGAAAGGAGAGACGGTAATGGGGGAGGGGGTGCCGGGGTCGTACCTTGGTGAAGCAGCGATGGCCAGAGACCTCGAGATCGTCGTCATCGTCAAGACGCTCGTCGGAGGACTGCGACATCATGCGCTCATCGACCTTGACCTGCGAGTGCGCGCGTAGTGGTGGTGCGTTGGTGAGCACAGAGAGCGGGCGAGGAGGGAGGAGGGAGGAAGGAGGGAAAGGGCGAGGAACCTCGCAGTCGGTGAGCACGCGAAGGGCCACGGCGAGCATGTTGTAGAGGGCCTTATTAGCCGCCGCCTGCGCGGAGCCCGCGGCGGTCTCGGCCTCCTCGGGTGAGGCGTCGGGAGTGGGGAGGGGCAGGAACGGGCTCAGCATCGGGTAGATCTCCTCGGCCTTGAGTCCAAAGGCCATGAGGCTCCGCACGCTCACGCCCGGCCGCTGCAGGCTGTACTCGAGGCTCACGCCCGAGTCGTAGTCGTCGCCGGGGGGCGAGCTCTCGAGCTGGAAGCCCGGGTTGAGCGGCGGGAGGGCGATGGAGAGCTCGATGCGCGAGCCGGGCGCGCGGTTGACGTGCTTGCTCAGCAGGTCGTAGGAGCAGAGCGCGAAGATGACGCGACAGTCGGCCTGGTAGAGCGACTCGGCCGCGGCCTCCCAGATCTCGCGCTCCGACAGGGTGCATCGCCCGCCGTTGGCGTTGGTGCCCGAGTCGAGCGTGTAGGTGCCGTACTGCGGCTCGATCCAGAGCTCCGTCACCAGGTGCGATGGCGGGTGCTGGTAGAGCACGTACTGCATCACGCAGCCCGCGTACCGCCCCGTCGCGTGGCCCGACGACACCCGGAAGCTCATCTCCTGTACAAGCAGCCGCAGCAACAGCAAGGTTGGGACTGGCGTCAGCTCCATTCAGAGAAGTCGGGAGGAGAAGAGATATATCTCTCTGGGGAGGGAGTGGTGCCTTGACGAGGTTGAAGTAGGGCGCTGACGTGAGCAAGAGGAAGTGGTCGCGCAACCTTCCGGCCATGAGGAGCTTAGCGGCGGCCGCCCGCGTGTCGCTCTGATTTAGAGAAAGGAGGAGGTGGAGGCGGAAGAAGAGGGCGGACCCAAGTCAGCCGTCCGTGTAGTGTCTAGAAAGACAGAGAAGCATAGAGAGAGAGAGAGAAAAAGAGGAAGAGAGATCGATTGGTTTGGGGGGGGGAGGGACGTGCCTCGGGGATGGGCCAGACCCAGCGCTTCTTCCAGAGGTAGGTGCCCAGCAGGGGCACCGTGGGCGGATTGAGGGAGGGGAGGCTGCCCTCGCGGGCATCGGCCACGTCCTTGGGTTCGTACTTGACGACGATGGGCCGGAAGAGCTTGCTGAAGCTCCCGAACGGCCGACTCTTCTCCTGTCGTATCAGAATTAATGACGATGATGATAATGATGGTGATGATGATGATGATGATGAAAAAAATGCGCGTGAGTGTGTTGGCGGAGGGGAGCATTCATTGGGGGGGGGAGTCTGGGGCTGCGCGTACACCAACGCGGGCGTCATTGATCTTGCGCTTGAGATTGCGCAACGCCAATCGCCTTTCAGCAGGCCGAGCGAAGAAGGAGAGGTGCGCCACCACAAAACTGGTCGCGCGTGTGTTCGCGTTCGTGTGAGACGACGAACGCGTGTCAACTCCCCCCCCCCATCCTGAGGCCAAAGAGGCACGGACCTGCTGGTCTCCCAGCTCAGGCGCAGCAGACAGAAGGAGGGGGACAAGGCCGAAGCTGCTGAGTTTGACGACGACGACGGGTTGGCTGACGACTGGAGGAGCTTCACAAACACCGACTGGGAGTCGCCAAAGGAGGTCCAGTCGCGGCAGACTGCGGTCAGGATTTCACGCGCCGGTTGATACAGCTGGTTCAGCTGATGCGGCAGCAGCCAGCAGCAGGAGCCAATCGGCATTGGGATAGTCCGTAATTAGCGGTGGCCCACTCCGTAAGGGGAGAGAGGTGGGGAGGGGGGAGCAGGCGTGCCTGAGGCCGTGAGGCCGTGCTCAGACTCTCGGCGGCGTGCTCGACACCGTTGGGGAAGAGGGAGGCCTCCGGCAGGAGGAGGAGCTCGAGTTTCTCTGTCTTGAGCCATCGATGCAGGCGCCCGCGCAGGGCCGGCAGCAGCTCCGAGAACCGTCGCCGTTGCTGTCATTTTTGGTTTCATGATACGGCCCCAACCACCACCACCACCACACACGCAAGGATTGAGAGTTATTGGCCTGCGCGACGGTGGAGGAGGGGGGAGGGGGAGAGGAACCTCCTCCTCACGCGCGAGGCGATCCTCGGCTTCGGTACTCACCGCAGCGCTCCACTTGGAACGTGAGGGCCCCGGACCCGCATGTCTACAAATACAAAGAGAGAGAGAGAGAGGGAGACAGAGAGAAACAGACATGGGAGAGGAGGATCAATTGTTGGGGGGGAGGGGGAAGTATGCCGCATGTGAGCCGCCAATGGCGCAAGAGCATGAGAGAAGAGGGGAGAGAGGGAGCGAAAGAAAGAAAGAGAGCATTACCCCTCGGGGGCGAGCAGAGCCAGTTTGGACATCTTGGTGAGGAGTACGCGCAGCACTCGATCGGTCTCGGCGACCTCCTCCACGAAGAGCTGGATGGGCGATTGTTGCGTGTAGCCCGGTTTCTGTTGCGTCACGATGGGGTATGTCCCATTTTCTCTCGGTAACCAACCACAGCTCAGGGGGAGGGGAGATTGAGGAAAGGGCGCACGTGTCGATTTTGGGAGTCGAAGCGGTGGAGGAACTCGCGGTGACCGGCCAGATAGATGCGGATGTGGAGGGCGCCCTGGAGCGACGTGAGGGCGGACTTGCTCAACGCGGCGCCCTTGCGCGCGGCGGATGACCCGGAGGTGAGCCAGTACTCGATGCCCACGTCTGGCTGCCAGCCCAGCCGCAGCCGCGCGGCCACCTCGCCCTTGCCTGCCACACCGCCCGGTGGTGAGAGCCACAATGCGCGGGAGAGAGCGAGAGGCGACGCACTATCATCAAAGACCAGGTTGTGCAATTGGAAGCCCTCTTGGAGGCGGAGGTCGATGACGTGGGACAGATGGCAGTCCAGGTGGTACTCGCGCACTTTGAGACGCCCAATGGGAATCTCCGGCGGAGGGTGGGGCACCCACGGAAACGGGTGGTTCACCGCCACGCTCGCCGGAAGCATGCTCGGCAGCAGCTGTCCAGCCCCAACCCCCGCCCCCACCGCGGCAAAACGTCGCACACGAGTCGTTACGGGTCAGCCTCAATGTTCTGCGCGCCGGACAGCGAAGAGCACGGGCGCGTACCGGGTCGGTCATCATGGCGCCCATATCGGACTCGGGGCGCATGACTCGGAACTCCTTGAGGAGGAGGTGCCGCTGGATGGTCGTACAGGCGAGGTCGCTCTCGGGCAGGTCGTCTCCTGCCGCGGCAGCGCGGCGCTCATGCAGGAGGTCATCCTCCTGGATAAAGCAACCCGACGTGCTGTTGCACAGGAAGCGCAACATCTCTGGTGTGTGCGCACACACATGAACATGTGAGTACAATGTTTTAGGTGTCCGTCCACACACAGCGGTGGGCTGCAAGCGCGCACGCACCGGTGTCGGGGATGTAGCCGAAGTGGCAGGAGGGCCGGTTCTCGAAGCCGTCGAGCAGGATGACGGTGCACGAAATGTCCTCCCGGTTCAGAAGCATGACGTAGCTGTCGTAGGCGCGCCCGTCCGGGATGGGCGTCACGCCGTCGGTGATCACTATCGGCCAACAGACATGCGCACCCTCGATGGATTAGAGACGAGGAAGAGGAGGAGGAGGAGGAGACGATGTGCCCATCGTACAAATGAGGCTCGGGCAGGCATCGTGCGGGAGGAGGGTGAGCGCAAATACGCCGTTCTGCAACGCCACCCGGAGGTCAGGCGGGGCGAGTTGCGTTCTATGATCGAGAGAGAGAGAGAGAGAGGAAGAAGAAAAAGAAAAAGAAACAAAGCACAGTGAGTGGTCCGTAAATGCACAAAAGGGGCCCGGCGGGGAGGGACGATGCTCGGAAGAAACGCACGTGTTGAGGTAGATGTGGGCGATGTCGAGTTCGAGGTGCTGGAGCTGCTTCTTCAACGTGGCGAGCAGGGAGAGCGCGTTGGCAGAGGTGAGCAAAGCGCCCTGCACCAGCACTCGGAAGGTGTCCCCCGTGGAACCTTGCGCGAGCACCGAGACGAAGACCTCCGGCACGATCTGGCCTCGCCCGCACGTCACCGTGATTGACAGTCAGCCGCCAGACGGGCCGCATGCACGCACAGCAAGAGCGCGCGCGGGTGGAGGAGCACCTCGAGGTGGAACGCAGGGAAGACCATGGGCTTGACCAGCTCCAGGAAGCAGCGCTCCAGCACAGTGTAGAAGTGGTCATAGAGGACAGTCCCCGAGGGCGTGAGACTCGCCACGGAGGGACTGATGTCGAGTGAGAACACCAACCGGTGTCGCGCGTAGATGGTGTACATCCGACTGGCTGGTCGGAGCACAAGTGGCTGCGTGGCCGCAACGACAGGGCCAGAGAGCACTGCAGTGGCCAGCGGTGGTGCTGCATCGGCGTGCTTCTGTGTAGCCTTGCCACTACTGAGTAGGCTGCTGCTGTCCTTTTGTGCCGTGCGAACAGTGCCGCGCTTCGATAACCGCTTCGTCTCTGAGGCCGACATAAGGAAATGGGACCCCAGTCGTGTGGTGGCCGACAGGAGAAACAGCCCAACAGCGTCATCTTCCTATGTATGCGTAAATGGTAACAAATGTCAACAAAAATCGCAGCCAATTGTTTGGCGATTTGCAAGATAATCAGCAACTTGACCGTGGAAAGCCATACCTCAGCTGCTTCAACTGGAGAAGATGAGAGCAGACGGTCCACGAACCACAGGAGACGATCGTTGCGACAAAACGAGGAGTGATCTGAGACGACGAGGTAGAGTTCATTGGTTTCCAACGTTTCCATGGTTGAAGTTGCCATCTCGCCTCTCGCGAGCGAGCAATCGCATAGGGCGCCGCAGCTGTGCGGCTAGAGTGATTTCCAAAGAGATATGAGATGGGCGGCACGTCTGTTTTTCCCTCGCTTTTCCGCAACTACTTTCTATTTCTTCCATGACCGGCTCCCCACCGCCATTCTCACAATCAGAGGGACGAGAGCCCAAGTGCCTCTCGAGCCGTGCGTAGAGGGTAGGCAAAGCCATCAGCCGCTCGCTGAGTCATGCCAAGGGCGCAGTTTACAGCACGCAGACCGGGCGCGCCCATCATGCTCAGGCCACAGAGGGACATGTAGGTGTGCAGCACGTCTGGCGGGTTATCAACACACTTGGCAAACCCACCTACGCACACCACGACGAGTCGTCAGTTATGCTACTGCAGGAGACATAGGAAAAGTACACGAACCAATGGGAGTCTGGCAACTCATGGTGAAGGCCTTGCTAAGGCCGTAGTCGGCCAGATGGAGCTTGTCGAGCATCTTGAGGGATGCCCCGATCCAGAAGGAGTAGCACGTGTCGGGGTCCTTGTTCACTCGGCCTGCACGAATCCCAATCAGGGTGGAGAGTGTATTAACACACGGCATGGAGCCAGCGATCGCTGAGAAAGCAGGCGGTGGCGGATAGCTACCCTGGAAGCCGGCGATCTGACGCTCAAGTAGCCAGCGGATGAGCCGGTCCTGGTGCGGCAGATGATCGAGGAAGCCCGTCAAGACTAGCGTCGCGATAGAGCAGTAGGTTGACCCGCCGTGCGCCTCCTGATATGGGCCCTGGGCCATGGCATATTCGTACGTCTGCGAGGAGAGGATGTAGCGCACGGCCTTGGGCACGTCGAAGGACCACTCCTGCAGCATGTAGCAGATAGCCGCAGCGCAGTAGATGAACCGCACGTCGCTCTCGCTACCACCCACGTTGGCGCTGAAGCTGCAACAATTACGCGCCCGCGGGCAAAACAAACAACCACAGTGCGTGCATGTCATGTGGGGCCATGGGTTAGTTGCTGCGACTCTGAATAAAATTCACAGGGGCTGGAGAGCCCACCTGCCATCGGGCTGCTGGAGGTGCTTGATAGCCGAGAGAATAGCGGCGCGATCCAGGCGGGAGAAGTCATCTCCGAGCACGCGCAAGGTGCAGAGGGCGGTGTAGGTGGTGGCCAGATGCGCACAGTCAAGCTCATGTCGGCCATCGGCAGCGTCGTGGGACAGCCCCTCGTCCTTCTGTGTGCGCCCACGACTTGTGACAAGAGAAGGAGACGCATTTGGGGGTGGGTTTGGCACTTACCCCGCAGGCCTGCCACGGGAGGCCCAGGAATGGTGACCCACGAAAACCCCAACGGGGGACTGCATGCTCTTCGTTCTCGGCGTCCTCTGCAAGGCCCAATACAAGGTAAGCGTGCCTGCTAATTGGGGGGGGGACTAAGCCGCGTACGGGGAGGGCGAGGGATCTGCATAGCATAGAGCCAGTCTATGGCCGCGGCGCGCAGCTCAGGGCTCATAACTCGGCTCTCGTCTGCCGAGTCGAGGAGGGACAGCACATCGAGACTAGAAACAACAAAGTAGAGGACAGTAACGCGCACGCTGTCCTGACCCTGATAGGGCCGAGGCAAGATATTAAGACAGCTCTTGAGGTATCTTTCCATGAGTTTCTGTTCAAAGCCTTCGCCAATGAGCTTCACCTCCCCAGACTGCCCCTCCATCTCGGTGCCGCAAGCAAAAGTTAATTAGTTTTTTTTGTATTTCCTTGTTATTTCTTGGTGGGCAAAGCAGAAACATCAGCCAGGCCCATCTTCTTCGCGATGGAGTGCAGGATGACCGGCGGGGTGGTGAACTTAAGGCCTTCCACGGCAAAGAGAGCGGCCTCGGCGACCACCCGATCCTTGTCCCAGTCCAGTAACTTCTTGTGGCTATTGTAAAAGCCCAACCACGATTGGTAGGCTTGCACGGCGCGGGACTTGAGCTCGCCTCGGCGGTTGACCGCGCGCTTCCATTCGGCCAGCATCGCGTCAGGCAAAGGCGTATCGCCTGCCCCCCCCCCCAAACCAACATACCCCGCGCGAGTGTGTGAGATAGAGGGTTGAGCAGTATCTGCACGTGCGTAAGAGGAACGAGCACACGGTACCGTGTGCGGCTTCAAGCGTGGTGGGGAGAATGGGAAGGTCGTGCAGCGTCTGCAGGAAGGACTCGTCGTGCGGGGCCAAGAGCAAGAGGCCATCGCCCTCCTTCCCGGCTCGCGCGGTGCGGCCCAAGCGGTGAATGTACTGCTCCCGGTCCGATGCACGCCCCACCTGCAGCACAAACGTCACGTCCTCGTAGTCCATTCCTGGCCGCCGGCTGTGTGAGCACACGCGCGTGGAAGGGCGGCTATGATCATCACTCCCACTCCTTCACAACACGTACCACGAGCTGAAACGTCGGAGCTGAAGAGGATGACGTTGTCCTTCTTCCTAAAGTCATCCGAGGTGGCCGTTCGCTTCTCCTGGTATAGTCCCCCCCCCCGCCCAATCGTGGTTGAGCACCAAGACCGAGCAAAAACGAAGCTAGATACGCTTGTTTCTCCGCGCGTTGAGCTGCAGAGGGCTGATACGAACCTGCGCGCGGCGGGAGTGCATCTCCATGGTGGTGATGTGGAAGATCTGCGTGAAGAGCATGCTCATGAACTGCGTCAACCGCGCCGTGGCGAAGAACACCAGTATCTGTGGTCCCAGCCCCGTGTCCCCCCCCCCAAGCGGTCAGATGCGTGAATAAATGGGGAGGGTTGGGGGGGGGGAACACATCGGAGAGGAGCGCGCACGGGCACACGGGTACCTTGTACCGTGGGCGAGCGGTGGTGTGGTGCAGCAGAATAGAGTAGATTGCACTCACTGTGCTCCTGTTGTTTACCGTTGGAAAAGCAGGCCACGGACACCTCATGAGGTCTTTACTGTAACGATGTACCGATGGCGAGATTGACGAATAGTAAAAAACAACAAACAAAAAGGGGGAGGGGGCGCACTCGAGAGGCAAGATCAAGTAGTGCTGCGTGGCATTGACGTTGGTGAGGGGATCGCTCTTGCCCACGGAGTCGATCACCTCGTAGTCCTCCCGCAGAAGCCCTGCCTATGCACGTGGCGGAGGAAGAGGAGGAGGATGAGAAGGAGGATCACGGGGAATGCCCATCTCTTCGTTGGTAGAGAGAAAGATAGAGAGAGAGAGAGAGAGAGACCGCCACACAACAGGCAGACGACGTACGATGGGAATTGTCGACGGGATGGTGGCGGAGAAGAGCAACGTTTGTCGCTGCGAGGTCGGCGGAAGGAACGTCAGAATCTCCTCCAGCTCTTGCTTGAATGTGGTCTGCATCAGCGTGTCGGCTGTTGTGCCGATAGGAGCGACGTTGCTGGTGAGCTCATGCATAAGAATGGCTGGCCGCGTAGAGAGAAGGAAGAGGGAAGGCGCCAAGCCACGGCGGGTTTGGGGGGAGGGGGTTTACCTTCATCGAGGATGAACATGCGAAGGTCAGCGAGGCGCGTGCTCAGCATGGCGTCCTTCTTAAGGTGGTCGAGAAGACGCCCTACCGTGCACACCTGCCAGACGCCGTGGCGCGCATCATCGCGACAAGGTCAGGCACGGGCCCGGGATGGGGAGAGATCTAGAGCCGCAAGCGGTACGAGGACGTGAATGGCGGGAGCCTCTTGCATTTCCTGTCTCTCGGCAATGAAGTCACGGCCGCCCATGACGCAGCCCACCTTGATGTCGCCTCGAGGACCGCCGGCCAACATCCAGGCCTCCTTCACGATCTGCATCGCTGAGCAACGTCACCGCCAGTGTCAGCAGCAAGCAAGGGGCTCATGCGGCACGATCGATGAGGAGAGCAAACCACATAATAAAGCTTACCCAGTTCGCGTGTGGGCGAGATAATCAGGACGCTGATGGCTCGCTGCGCGGGATCCACCTCGCCGTGGCGTCGCAGAAGCTCGACGGCTGGGATCAGGAAAGCGAGCGTCTTGCCCGTGCCTGTCTTGCCTGCCACCAGCCCATCTTTTCCTGCTCATTGTAATGGCGCTGGGTCGTCAGTAGAACCACCCCAGCACGAGTGGTCTCAGCCCAGTGGGTGAGGTGAAGCGGCACCTTGGCGCAGTAGAACAGGTAAGGCAGCGCGTTGGACGCGCGTCATGTGTGAGAACCCCGCCTCCTGTAGCCACAGCCGTGAGCCATTTCCGTAGTAAACATGGTAGGCGGATCACGTACGTGCAAATGTCGCAGGGTCAGAGGACCGATGCCCAACCCCTCGTCGTCGAAGCGTGTATCGGTGAGGAAGGCGTCTGCCGTGCTCTCTAGGTTGGGGTCCTCCTCTGGATTTGTCCGCGGTTTCTTCTGCGTTGCTGCGAGTTCTGCCCCATTGAGGTGGTTTGTATCCTCGTCTTGAGAAGAGGGCCGCTTGCCGAGGACACTCGCCACGGCCTCGCTTGCTTCCATCTGTTATGTGCAAATAATCGATTTTATCTGTTTGTTTTTTGTTTTTTCCACCTTCAGAAAAGAAGAAGAAATGGTATCATTACTTTTTTTAATTAATTTTTATCATCCGCGCACGCAGCAATGGAGGCGCCAGATTATGACGTAGTTGTGGTCGGTGGCGGTCTTGCTGGACTGCGTGCCACTCAGCTGCTCGTGCAGCAGGGTCTTGCCGTTCTATGCCTGGAGGCCAATACGGTAGCGTACTTCAACCAGTCCACAAAGAACTTTGGCAGGGGAGGCTCATGATGCGTGCCGGCTCACCTTCAAGGTTGTCGGAGGTCGCACACAAAGTGTGGAGAGGGAGGGATATCGCTGGGACGTCGGTGGCCAGTGGCTCGGCCCGACGCAGACGCGCATGCTCAGTCTCTGTGCTGAGATGGGCATCACCACCTTCCCTCAGTACACACAAGGTATGTTTGCCTCTCTGCTGGCATGCTGCGCACGCTCTGATCACGCCACCACTACACCAGGCAAGAAGTGGATGGACGTGCTGGGCACAAGGAAGACCTACAGCGGCACCATTCCGCCGCTCAGCATCGCGTCCCTCATCGACATTCAGCTTGCCATCTGGCGAATCGACGCCCTCGCCCGAACCGTGCCCAAGGGCCGGTACACGCGCTCGAGATGATGACGATGATGATGATGTGATGTGTTTGTTCCGGGGACTGACATCTGACCTTCGTCCCCTCCCAAGGCCCCAGGACTGTCCGAACGCGAAGAAGTGGGACAGCATGACCGTGGAGACGTGGAAGCAGCAGCACCTGCGAACCGACGGTGGTAAGGCCATGTGGGACATCGGCGTCCGGTTCGTGATGATGACCAATCGAGTTGATGCCTTACCCCTCAATCATGCGGCTGTGATGTAACCGTCACCAACACCCACCAGGGCCGTGTACTCGTCGGATCCGGCAGAGCTCTCCTTCCTCTTCTTCCTTCACTACATCCAGTTCGCTCCCCCTCCCCCTCTCTCTCTCTCTCTCTTTCTTTCCCCACCACTTATGGCGGATGACCTTTTCTTTTTGGCGGAGCGCTCATCTGACACTTATATGCAGCTGTGCGGGCGGCTACATGGCGCTGCTGGACACGACCGGCGGGGCGCAGGAGACTCGCATCCGAGGCTCCGCCCATGGCGTCTCCCTCAAGATCGCTGAGCAGCTCGGTACCAACATAGTAACATGTTATTCACCACACTCCACGTGGACGAGTGAGGCTCATTATGCGCGAGATGGCTTGGGGGGGGGGGTGCTGGTGATGATGCATCACCCGCAATGCAGGGGACCATGTCCGCGTAAATAGCCCGGTCACGAGGATTGAGCAGACATCGTCATCCGTGACTGTCACGATTCGTGATGGCTCGTCGTTCACCTGCCACCGTGTCATGTATGCCGTCTTTCCACCCCTCTCTCTTCCCTTCTCCTCACTCCATCCTGGGATCTGAACTTCATGCTTTTGGCTCACCCGTTCTCTTCTTTTTGGGATTTTTGTGCAGAGTTACGGTACCTCCGCTGTTGACCAATCGGATCGAGTTCGCGCCGGAGCTGCCCACGCGGAGGCGCCACTTGGCCCAGCGCATGCCCATGGGCCAGGTCATCAAGGTGCCTCCCCCTTCGCATCACACACGCGCGCGCGTGCGGAAACTAGCGCCCTTGCGCCGAGGAGCGCTCAGTGCTTTGTACAATGTGCGGGGTGCGCAGTGCCTCGTGTTCTACGAGCGGCCCTTTTGGCGTGAAAATGGATTTGCGGGCGAGGTGGCGACCGATCGTGAGGGCGTCTCGATCAGCTTTGACGCCAGCATCCCCGACATCGACCAACACGCACTTGTGGCCTTCTTCGACGGCAATCCGGCTCGTCAGTGGAGCGAAAAGTCCAGCGATGAGCGGAAAGCCGAGGTCGTGAGCACGTTCGTCCGTTTCTTTGGTGAGGAGGCGGCTCACCCGATCGACTACTTGGAGAAGGACTGGTGTTCCGATGTACGTACGATTTGGGTGTCTGGTGCGAGCCCGGCCTCACATCCCGCTCCTCCATGCTCGCTCCAGCCGTGGGCGCAAGGTGGCTACACGGGCTTGATGAACCCCGGCTTGCTGACGACCTGTGGCGAGACGCTCCTGGCGCCCTGTGGCCGTATCCATTGGGCGGGCACCGAAACCGCTTGTACGTAGCGCCGGTGACACCCGATCATCATCGCCCCCTTCCGTTCCGCAGCTGGCGACCAACCCGCAGCGGAGGTTTTTGCCAATAACTGCTATTTATAAACCATCGATGATGTCCTGCGCAGCCGAATGGCCCGGCTACATGGAAGGCGCTGTTCAATCAGCCGAGCGAGTGACGAACGAGGTGTTTTTGGCCCTCGCCGGTACCGATTCTCGAGAGCGCCAGAGCTGATTTTTTGATGGCGCCAGGAGCGCCTCCTGACTGAAGTGCGTTGGCGAACACACAGGTCACTCGGCCGAGTACCCGCCGCCGGCCACGACAACACCGTCGCAGCGAGGTGGCTTTCCGATCGGGAAGACCGCTCTCCTGGTGGCTGGGCTGGGCCTCGGGGCGGGCCTCGTATGGGCCTGGGACCACAAGCTTACGGTAATCAAGAACATTGTCGCTTTCTTTGTTGCCTAACGCTGCACAGAAGCGGCGCGTCGGGGTTAACGGACTGGGAAATTATAAATAAATATCCAACTTTGCGCCAATGAGGCGCTGTTTTACCCTGCAACCAACCAATTGGCCATTGGGAAGAGGCCACAGTTCCCCGGTGGAGGAGAGCAACGGGAGCTCGGGCGTGCCTTTCAACAACCAAAGTAGAACCTATAAAAGTCGTTGGCCGCTGTCTGTCGTCCATTCCACCAACCTCACACCCTCCGCGCACCACCTTCTTGCCCCGAAGATGCACCGGTTTGTCCTCTTCGCCGCCCTCGTCGCGCTGGCCTGCTTCTTGCTCGCCACCCCCGCTGCCGCCACCGGCGGTAAGCTGGCCGAAGAGATTGAGAACGCCCTGCCGGCCAAGTATGGCCAGCTGAAGGCTCAGGTGGCCGCTCTTCAGGCCAACCTGACTGCTCAAATTCAGGCCGTGCAGTCCACTCTCGCTGCTGTGGCCACCAACGTCAAGTACATCAAGTCGCTGCAGGACCTCGGGAACCTGCCGGAGGCTTCGACTTGCACCACCCTGGACTGCGTGCGCACGCCTATCAACCAGCTTGATAACTTGATCATGCAGCTCTACGCCACTCGCCTGTCCTTCGCTGTCCAGGCCGGCTTTATCAAGTACCAGGCTGGTCAGGACGTCCTTGACCCGAGCCGTGAGGCCACCGTCATCGCCGGCGCTAAGGCGAACGCCATCGCCAATGGCCTTCCCGACTACGTGGGCTCTGTGCTGTATGGCAACTACTGCATGCTCTATGTCTCCAAGCGTCTGGAGGTGGAGATCCTCAACGCTGCCTACAACGCGAGCCTTCCTCTTCCTACTCAGCACGCTGACTAACGGCCTCTTGTCCTTGCTGGTTGACCCAACTTCTCGGAGCCTCGGGCTTTTTCGACTAAAGGAAATTATGTAAACAAACATTTTTTGCTCTGGTGCCGAAGAAATGTAAAAATAAATTTGACATAAAACAACAAGAGCACATGATGGCGGACAGATTGCCTGGGGGCAGGAGTGGATCACGCTGGCGATGGTAGTAGCCTTTATCCGCCTCTGTCACATGCATGCAATTGACTGGGGGCGAGCGTGGTGGGAAAAGGGTGGCCCCGGGTGCGGCCGTGGAGGTCCGGTCGTCAACGACGAACACGTTGGAGTTGGTGCCCACGGCGATTGCGCTCACGGCACACAACGTTCGTGTGACTTCCCTATCCCCTTCCCCACTTGGTGCCCTCTTTCTCGCACGCACGCAAGGGCGGTTGGGGCTGAGACGCGCGGGCTGCGCAGGAAATGAACTACGCCGCGTGGGCGGTATCGGGAGTGAAGGACGGGAGCAGCGTCGCGACCGTGTCAGTGGTCGACCTGCAAAGCTTCAACGTACGTTCGTTGGGGTGTGCACAAGCCTTTGATTCTGGCAGCGAGCCTGTTGTCTCTTGTGGCCTGCTGTCGCGGGCGGACACTACACTGAGGTGTTTGGGGGGGGGGTCGTGCCACAGGTGATCCGCACGTTGAGCTTCGAGGGACCCGTGTGGGACATTGCCTGGCGTGACTCGTTCCTTATCTGCGCCTCGTCTCACGTGCGTTCGCTGCCCCCCTCTTGCACATGCGCCTAAGTGTGTGTGTGCGTATGTATGGTGTGTGTGTGTGATGTCAGTGTGTGCGTGTCTAACCGTAGCGCGGGAGTTGCTAACTGGGCGGCGCGTGGGCGGGCGAGCAGGGCAAGATCAGTATGAGCATCCTGGGCACCGAGAACTCGCTTCCGCCACAGGAGCTCACCTGCCGGGCCATCCACGTACGCTTCTCTCCCCCCCCCCCACACATTCCCCGCGTGCGGTTGTTCTTAACCCCCTCCTCCCTGGCGGACATGGTTGGTTGGTTGGTGGGCGGGCCAACTTTGGGGACGGCAGGACGACGAGTACGAGATGGAGCTGCTGTCGGAGGGCCGCGTGTGGGTTGGGGACGAGGCCACACGCGTGCGGCAGGTCGCGTTGCACCCGCGGCCGAGCGAGAACCCGATGCTCCTGAGCGCCCAGGGTTCGGCGGTCTACTTGTGGGACTTTACGCACGTGGAGGCCCCGCTCCTCGCCAAACGAGTTCGCCTCCCCCCCTTCGCGTTCCTTCGTCCCTCTCCTGTCCCCCTTTGCGCTTGTGTGCTTGCTCTTCTTGTTGTTGTTGTTATTATCTCCCGCCACCATGGCCAACGCCGCATTGGTGGGGGACGGGGGTTGGTGGGGGTGATTGGGTGGGTGGGTGGCCGCAGGTGTCCAAGGACCTGGTGCTCGGGGCTGCCTGGGATCCCCACAGCGACCGGGCCTTCTGCATCGCCGGTCAGCGGTACACCCCTCCCTCCCCCTTATCCTTATTTAAAGGCCTCCTTCCCTCCCTCTCTCCCTCCGCCCATCCCGGGCCCGCCATTCTATGGATCTATTTCACTTCTTTTTTCAATCTTGCAACATCATGATGCCCGAACCCACACGCACGTGCACATGCACACGTGGGGCGGGAGCAGGGGCAGCATCAAGGTGTTCGACGCACGAAGCGGGGCGGCCAGCTACGGGTGCGTGTGGCTGCGGAAGCAGGCGCACATGGCGCCCATCCGCGCCATCAAGTGGAGCCCGTTCGTGCCCCACTGGATCGCCACCGGCGGTACGTGCATAAATACACCGGCCTTTCACATGATACTATTTTCATTGAACTTATTACCCAATATCCACTCCTCTCACCTCCACAACCCCCCCCCATCCCATCCCCTCCCCTCCCCGTGGGTGGTGGCGATGTGTTGCGTTGCGCGGCATTGCTTGTCTGCGTGGCGACGACGCGGGCCTGAGCAGGGGAGGACGGCTTGGTGCAGGTGCGTCCTTGATACTCCTCCTCCTCCTCCTCCTCCGCCTGTTGGTGTGTGCGTGTGTGTGCGTGTGTGTGTCTTGCGCCTGCTGCCGTAAGTTGGGAGCTCGAAAACCTGAAAGTGGGACTGTTGCTCCTTCGCGGCGGTTGTGGGGTGCGCTTGGATGCGGGGGATGCGCAGCTGTGGGACCTGCGATTCGGCGGGAGGCCCGTGAGCACGGTGCGCGGCCACACGGGGCCTGTCAACTCGCTTGACTGGAGCGCGACGCACGCGGATCTTCTCGTGTCGGGCGGATCCGATCGAAGCCTCCGCGCGTGCTCCTTCTCCCTCGACAACCTGGACCTTCTGGGGTCGGTCTCGTGCAGCACGCTCCCCGACCACGTCACGCACGGTCCGTAACCACCACTCACGCGTGTGTGTGTGTGCGTCGGTAGTGATGCTGACCCCAATTGGTGATGGGTGGGTGATGGTGGGTGATGGTGGTGTGTACCAAACCAAACAAAACCAGTGGGCTGTCCGGGGTCCACGCGCGACCGATGCGTAGCGGCCACAGCCAATGGCGGCCTCCACACAGCACGCTTCACGCCGGCCTTCTTCGAGCCCCTCGTGCAGCAGCTCTCCCAGTCCGCCCCTCTCCCTCCCCTCCTTCCTTCCCTCCATCGGTCCTCCTGAACGAAACAGGAAACAACCTCCAGGTTCGGGGCAGACGAGGCTCATGCGGATGAGCGAAGGCTGGAGCGGCTCGTATACGATCGGGAGCTCGATGGGGCATTCAAGCTCGGCCTGCAGCTGGTGGATAAATACCACATGCTCAAGAAGTGCCTCGACCCCCCCCCAATCCCCTTCCTTCCTCTGCAGAGCAGTTGACGCAAACCAATCGGGCCCAGATACGATGCAGAACAGCTGAACGAAGTCGTCCGCTTGTGCTCGCCCGTCACCCCATCGGACCCGAAGCAATGGAGCGCAGCCCAGATGCCTCCGCCCAAGCAGGCCTTCCGAGTGCGTTGTGTTTTGAGAGGGGGGGGGGCGCTAGCCTTTCAGTGATCACATGAGCGAACTGGGCTCTGAAGAAGGAATCGCGGATGTCGATGAATGGCGCTCCCCATCTCGCCGCAACAGAAGGAAGCGCGAAAGCACGCGCGGCGTATCCCGTACAATTGGCCGCTGCCGAAGGAGCTGCCCGCGAGCGCCCTCCAGCGGTTAAATCTGCTCCGATTGGGCACGCGCGTCTCGACACTTGCCCGCAAGAAGCAGTACAACAAGCTGATTGCGCTCCAGGAGTACTGCTTCCCCTCCCCCCCCCTATCCAATCCCCATCCCCATCCCCATCCCATCCCCCTTCCCCCAAGAGCTGTGGAAGTGTTGATGCCCACAGGGTGGGTCGTGGGACTACCCTCAGAGACATGTTGAAGGAGATGGACGCCAACTTCAACCTCTTCGATGGAAGCGTGCTACAAAACGTGGCCAGCGCCATCTTTAGCAAGGACTTCAACAAAGGTGCGCCTCTTATTCTTTTTTAAAATCGGATTAGTCCCCTTCTCCTCGCTATTACTGATGGAGGAGCTGCAGGGATTGATTTTGGGCTCGAGTTGGCGAAGCGCTTCAATAAGGCCAACCGCTGGGCCGACTTTGTCCCTATCGCCGCAAGCGTTTTGTCGCCCAGCATCTTCGAGGTGATCATCTCTCCTCCCCATTTGTGTGTGTCCTTTGTGGTACAAATAACCGACCCCGCCCTTTTGCACCCAAGACTACGGCCGACTCCCCACAGTATGAAGAAGCGATGAAGTTGCTCGCTCAACACTTGACCAAGGAGACCGTCATAGATCAATTCGAGCTCCTCAGGCACGTGACCCCCCTTGGTTGAGTAGTTGGATAGTCACCTGGACAAGCTCCACAGAGAGATGACGCACAACTCACCAAATGAGCAGGAGTTTCCTGGAGAAGCAGTATGGCGACAAGCCGCCATCGGACGAAGAGATCTTGGCGTTGCTTGCCACTCATGTCGAGGCTTTTGTCAGCCTTTCAGCGCACGTCAATCGAGCCTATCTTAATGCCCTCTTCCGACATGAGGCCTGGGACGCATTCTACATCCTGGCGACGGAGCTGGCCCAAAAGGCGAAGGGCTTCGAGTTTTCAAACTACGTCAACAACTTCATGCGAGACATCGTGTTCCCGGCCTTCAGCAGCTACCTCGGTCGATGCGAGGAGCCCAAGGCCAAGTTAGCAGCAAAGCGCGAATGTATTAAGAAGATCACGAGCCTCGACCTCAACTTGACGCTCGGCCCGGACGTCTCCTACTTGACGGAGCTCCTCCCGTCAGTAGTCAAGTACGTTCACTGGCCTTTGTGGTGCTAGATCAACGCAGGAAGGCTCATCCATCGCTCTCCCTATCTCGGTCTTTCCCTTTGAAAGGGCGGTCTGGAAGAGCATCAAGAAGGATCTCGAGAAGGCAGCACGAAAGGAAGCGGAGAAGAAGAAAGCCGTCACGTACACTTCCCCTTTGGTCCGCTTTCACGTCACCTCCATAAATACTAACAATCTTTTTGGGCGGATTGCAGATTCGCCAATAACATGCTGGCCGACTTGGAGGAGATCATGTCCGGAAAGAGCTTCAAGACGGTAGCCATCGAGCAGGAAGTCAAGAAAGTGGTTGTGGGTCTGGAGGAGTTTATTACCGCATGAGCAACCGCGGCTACATTCAAGCATTGGACTAGGATCTGTGCCACTGGGCCTAGTCCTCCTCCGCGATAAGCGGGGCCAAGAAGAAGTTCAAGTGGCCCTGATCACTCAGCTGGCAAAGGAAGCTCAATGGCGACTGAGGCCCTCTGATGGCGCAAGTTAGAGAAGCTGTAAAGCAACTCAAGAGCAGTGTGGTGGCATCCGTACAATTGTATGAGCAGGGCTTGAGACTCAGGCAAACTAGCGCAACCCTTGGCGATGGCCGCAAAGTAGGAGAACTTGAACAGCTCGTTGTGATCTCTTTGTGTGTGGATGGCCAGCAGGGAGGCATCTTTGCTCTTCTATAACACGAGAATTGAGGCTTTTTCACTCTGGCCACGTTGCAGATGCGAACCTTTTCTCTTAGCCTCACTGTTGCAGTGGAGACTTCGTTCTCAACTGGGAGGCGCAAGGCAGGTTAGATACGGAGATAATCACTGCCCGACGTCAGCAGACGTACCGGAGAGAACCACTTCTTCTCGCTTAACCTCGACACGAAGTTCATCACCCATTCCCTGAAGGTCCTGACAGGCGTCGGCTACCACTTGCGGTGGCAGCAGTACCTCTGGGAGAACGAAGGGGTGAGCAAAGTGACGCACAAAAATTAAACACAAGGAGGTGAGGCAACCGCAGGCGTACTGCCTATCCGGAATATGAATACGCTCTACAATCACCAAGGCAGGAAGAAGTGAGCTATATCAGTACGTTACAACTAGAGCTTAGCGTACCGTGGTGGAGTAAAGTCAGCTGACTTATCTGTGGCCGTATGTGAGTAAAGAAATCAAGTAGCACCAATCTACCCGTACCTGGAAAACGCATTCCTTGTCTACATCGCCAAAGCTGTAGAGTGTCTACCCGCCAGTAAGAAGCGAACCTATTTGAGGCCTTTGATGAGGAGTGTACCACTGTCAACGCACAGTCAGGACTATCCGACGCAAGTGAAAGGCACAGCTTGTCGTTTTTCTGGACTCGTTTGAGAACTGTTGGGGGGTGATTAGCTCCAGGTGTACAATGTGGAGCGTACAGCTGTACCCTTGTAAAGCGCAGAGACCTTCAAACTCAGGGTTGTAACTCTCTCGTGGCTGCGGATTCTCATCAGCAGGATCCCAGCACTACACGAAGGCAAAGACGCACGATTGGTAGCGGTGGAAGGCTGTATCTGCACGGAGTAAAACCTCGAGTAGAAACACGTGAGCCGCTGTAGCCCCACCAGAGCCCGTCAGCACCGTGCTGGTAGTAGTACACTGTAAAACAGGAGAAGGGAACACTAGGCGGACCGTCTAAAGTCAGTATGTGCAGCCCTTCCTTGTTGAGGTCGATGTTGACCGTGTCAAGTAGAGAGTTCAAGGTCTTTATCAGCTTCGCAAAAGAAAGCGGAGAAGCAACTCTGGGAGGATGATTGTTAGCGTGCGACCTGACCAAAGAAGAGGAAACGCACTCAGCGTAGAAGTGCATGATGAGCCGTGTAGAGGGCGTTAGTGTTTGCTCTGCTCACAGTTTCTACGCGCTATGAGCCACAGGAGGTGCCGGCACAAAGCGAGCGAGGTGAGAAATTTCGGTGGTGCAGTATTTTTTTTCGTTTTACAAAAAACAACGCCCAGGCGAGTACAGCAACGATCGTTGTCAGTCCCTCTTGGTTCGCATGGTCACAAACTCTTCAGCCGCCGAAGGATGAATGCCTGAGAGAGAAGGGAAGTGATGAGTCATATTGCTTAAAGGTACCTGTAGAAACCGTACCAATGGTGGAATCGAATTGCTTCTTGGTTGCACCACACTTGACGGCAATAGCCACGCCCTGCACGACAAGGGACACGTACCGAGAAGGTCAGCAACCTTGCAAGTCATGAGCAGCTAAGGTGAAAGTGAAGCAGCACTCACCTGAATGATTTCCGGGGCGTCAGCGCCAACCATGTGGGCGCCAACAACGCGGTCGGACTTCCTGTCAACGATGAGCTTCATGAAGGTCTTCTCATCCCGCTTGGAGAGCGTGTGGCGGAGAGGCGTGAAGCGAGACACGTAGACATCGATTTCGCCGTAGACCTCGCGCGCTTGCGCTTCCGTGTAGCCCACACATGACACAGGCGGCGACGTGAACACGGCTGACGTGCAAATTAAACAGGTTAGTGGTTATCGTGTGACGACCCTTGCTAGCAAAGCTTCAAAACAAAGAAAGAAACTGCGCACCAGAAGGCACATTAGCGTGATCGGCAGTGCGAGGCAAGTTGTTGTAGAGCGTATCCGCCACAGCGTGACCCTCCGCCAAAGCGACCTTGTAAGAAGGAAGTTGAGTGAAAGCGCACGCTGACACACCCGAAAAAAGGTGGGTAAGTACGGGGGTAAGATTGATGCGGTTGGTGATGTCACCCACGGCGTAGATGTTGGGCACGGAGGTGCGAGACCACTCATCGACGATGATGGCGCCCAGCTTGTCCGTCTTGACACCCGCATTCTCCAGGCCGAGGTTGGCCGAGTTGGGGACGCGGCCCGTAGCGTACATGACCACCTGCATAGAGTAGCGGAAAAGGCCGTGTTTAGCTGCGATGCGTTTCTACAGCGAGCGAACGTGAGGAGGAGCGCACATCGCCGGTGACGGTTTGGCCATTGTCCAGGTGGCACACGTAGCCAGCGTCGGTTTTCTCGATGGCCGTCACTTGCGTGCTCGGGAGCAAGCTGGGAGAAGCACAAAGTCAAAGGGTCAGCGCTGCCGGGAGAAGAAGTCCGGTCTGTGTGGAGTGGAGGGAGAAGTTGTACTTGATGCCATTCTTCTTGGACTCTTCCATGACGGCGAGTTGCACATCATTATCGAAGCCAGTGAGCACAAACGGCTTGCGGAAGATCTGCGCCAGCCGGTGACGAATAAGAGAGACGGAGGTCAGTGATGCGGTCAGAGATCACCAGACCTCGAGCCAAGCACGCATGTGGAGGTGGCCATTTACCTGTGTGACCTGAGCTCCGCAGCCGTTGAAAATGGTGGCAAACTCACAAGCTTAGGAAGCACCACAAACGGACGTGAGCAAGGGAACGGAGGAACGCTTGTCGTGGTGTAGAGAAGGGTACCGATGTAGCCAGCGCCCACAATGATGGCGTGCTTGGGCAGTTCCTGCAGCTCCAGCGCTTCATTGGAAGTGATCGCCTGGTAGTGGTTGTGGACGGAGTGAGGAACAGGGAAGAAGAAAAGAGACTGAGAAGAGATCGCGTACGTGCTCAATACCGGGGATCGAGGGAAGCCACGGCCACGAACCCACAGCGACAAGAATATTCTCGGCGGTGTAGGTAGCGTCTCCCACCTAGTCAGACGCAGACAGATACGCGTCAATTGAGGCACACCCAAGGCATGGGACAAGGGTGCACAAAACCTTGACGGTGTGGGCGTCAACGAGCGTGGCACGACCCTCGATAAGTTTGACGCCGGCGCCAGACAAAAGGTTCTTGTAGATGCCGTTGAGGCGGTCAATCTCCTTGTCCTTGTTGGCGATAAGCTTCTTCCAGTCGAAGCCCTTAACGTCAACGGACCATCCAAAGTTGCTCGAATCTTCAAAATCGGACGAGAAATGGCTGCACAAATAGAACGTCAGAGTTGAAGCCCACCAGACTGTTGAAGAAGAAGGAGTACCTAGCGTAGACGAGCAGCTTCTTCGGGATGCAGCCACGAATGACACAAGTGCCACCCACACGCGATTCCTCCGCCACAGCCACACGAGCCCCAGCCCGCGCAGAGATGCGAGACGCGCGCACACCACCAGAACCCGCTCCTGTAGAACAGGCAGGTTAATTGCTGATGATGAGCACCAACAGAGAGTTTCAAGGATGAAAGCTTCGCACCGAGCACGAACAGATCAAAATCGTAGGTGGGCTTCACGTATTCGGTGCTCTCCATTTTTGTTGTTGTGGCAGTTTAGATTTTATTCTTTTATTTTTATATTAAAGCCATTTCGGCGCGAACTTGTCGCGCCGAGCTGTCGCGTTGCTCGCCAGGAAGCTTCGCGAGAAGGCAACTGGGGAACGCGAGCGAAAATGTACAACAAGAGGACAGGACGGAAGTGTAAACGGAGAAGAGCTCATGAGGGCACAGCAGAGGCAGGCAGACTGGACGTGCTGCTCACCTCGTAGTCCACATCAGTTCCCGTGGCCTCTACGGCCTCAGCTGTGGCGCTGCCAGCTGCGCCGACCGTAGCCAGTCCGAGGCCCTTGAGAGTGGCCGCGAGGGAGTCGATTTCTTCCTTTCGGATCGACGAGCCTCGACGAGCAGTGCCGTCGTCGTCCCACGAAGTTGTCACCGTCTCGTAGTCCCGATCCGTGGCCGTAGCGGCGCCACCGTCGTCAGCGGCCGCGTAGCCGTGGTGCTGGTCGGCCTCCTCCTCGTAGTCGTCTTCGCGTTCTTCCTCATGCTCGACGGCGTCGAGGTCGTCGTCGTTCCACTGTTCCCGGATGGGCGCCGGCGACTGAGCCCCAGTGCGGCCGTCGGCAGCGGCGGCAGCCGCCAGCCCGGGATAGGTGGCCATCGGGGGCTGGTAGGCCGACCCGAGCACGGGGGCCGCGGGCAGTGGCACGTTGGGCGTCATGAGCGGCGGAGGCGGCGTCAAGACCCCGGGGTTCGAGTAGAGGCCGCCGCCGCTGTTGCCGCCGGCGAACAGGAGGGTCGGGGCCGACTGCGCCGCTGAACCGGTCGGGATGAAGGGCATGCCGCTGGAGCTCGAGCCCGGCGGCGACACAGTCGCCGAGTGGTCCTCGGGCAGGAACTTGTTGGGCTTGTCCACTCTGTACGCGAATCCCGGGGTGAGATACGGTTCTCCGTGCGGACGCGGACAACTGAAGGAGGGAGTGTAAGTACTTACCGGTCGTTGCAGACAACGATCTTGGTCCTGCCCACGGCCAGCACATCACCCGGGCGCAGGACGGTGCCCTTGTCCATGGAGACGGCCTGGCCGTTGACCTTGGAGGAGCCCTTGCTCACATCCAGATCGCGGATCATGATCACGCCATTGTCTATTCCGGATCCAACTCAGTCAGAACCTTGGCCGGGGATGCGGACGAGGAAGGCTTGCCGGGAGAGCGAGGGGAGGAAGAGAGAGGAAGAGGGGAGGAGAGGCACCAGAGTAGATGAGGGCCTGGCGCTTGGCACAGGTGTCGTCGGGCACGCAGATGTGGCACGAGCTATCGCTGCCCACGAACTGTTTCTTCTTCTTGAGCTTGTGGATGCGGGGAGCCGAGAGAGTGTCGGCGCCCGGCAGCCAGATGGAGAGGTAGGGCTTGGAGTCGAGCTTGAGGCCGCTCTGCGTGCGTGAGATGGTGTCGATCGTGTCGGCCTTGCCGATCTTGCTCTTCTTCTTGAACAGGTTGCGCTTCTTGCCGCCCGCCTTGACGGCCTCGTCGTCGTTGAGCTGGATGTCCTTGCTCTTGCTCATCTCGAAGAAGTTGGCGCGCTCCTTGGGCGTCTCCAGCGTCGTCGCCGCCGAGGCCAGGCTCGGGGCAGTGGACGGCTCGGCGTTGTGGCCCACCGAGCGGGGCGCCGACGGCGCCTGTTGGCCGCCCGCCAGAATGCCGCCCGGCGTGGACATGGGCGGCGCGGCAGCAGGGACGGCTACGACGGTGGGCGCCGGGGCGGTGTGGGGCATGGAGAGGGAGGCCATGGCGGCGGCCTTGGGGTTCTTGGTCTTGGCCTTTTCCTTCTTCTCGCGCTTGCGCTCCTCCTTCTTCTCGCGCTTGCGTTCCTCCTCCTCGCGCTTGCGCTGCTTCTTGGCCTCCTTCTTGTCGCGGCGCGACAGCTCCTTGGCCTCCCAGCTCCGCGGCGACAGCGCGGCGTCGGGCCCGGACTGGGGCTGCGGCGGGAGGGCCGGCAGCGACGGCAGTGGCATGGAGCCGACGGCCGACTGGAAGTCGGCGGGCAGGGGCACCGGCACGGGCAGACCCTCGCCGTCGGTCGCACCTACGGAGAAGCCCTGCGGGGCCGGAAGCGGCGGCTGGGCGGGCCACTGCGCGGGCCGTGAGCCAGCGACCTGCGCATTGCCCGACGCGAAGATGCCGTAGCCCGACGAGTTCGGAGGCGACGCAGGCACGGGCCGGTGCTGCTGCTGTTGGTGGAGCTGGGCGTCGAGCCGTTCGCGCTCGCGGCGCTTCTGCTCGGCGAGCTCGCGCTGGATCTGCTCCTTCTCGCGCACCGCCGCCTCGCGCACCTTTCGGAGCTCCTCCTGCTGCAGCCTGATCTCCTCCTGCAGTCGCTCCCTGCAGAGAGCCAACCCACGCGTGTGTGAGCAGCCAGCCAGCCCAGCGGAGATGCCTCAGGAGCATGAAGGCGTACCGCTCGAAAACGAGCTGCTCCTTGCGCGTGAGCTCCTCCAGCTCGAGCCGCTTGCGCTCCTCCTCGCGCTTGGCGTGCTCGTTGCGGGCCATGGCCAGGGCGTACTCCTGCCGCTTGCGCTCCTCGTCCATGCGGCGCCGCTGCTCCTCGATCTCAGCGTGGATCTGGCGCAGCCGTTCCTGCTCGCGCCACGCCATTTCGGCCTTGATCTGCTCCTCGCGCTGCCGGATCTCCTCCTCGCGCGCCGCCCGCTCCAACTGCTGCCGCCGCGCCTCTTCCTCGATCTTGCGCTCGCGCTCGCGCACGGCCTGCTCGGCCAGGCGCAGCTTCTCGAGCGTGAGCTCCTGCTCCTCGCGCTGGCGCTGCCTGCTCCCGTCCACCGCACACACAAACACGCACACACACACACACACACGCCATGAACGTGAGCCTCCTGCCGTATGACACACACACACACACACACAGAGAGAAGGGCGAAGGGCGGCGTACCGTTCGATGGCCTCCATCTCGAGCTTCTTGCGTTCCTGCTCCATTTGGACAAGCTGCTCGGCCTGCTGGCGCTGGCGCTCGAGCTCGCGGGCCTCCTCCTCGAGGCGCAGCTTCTCCAGGAGGTGGGCCTTGGCCGTCAGCTGGGCCTCCTCTTCGAGTCGCCGCCGCTGCAACTCGGCCTCCATCTTCTGGCGCTCCCATTCCATGGCCTGCTTCTGGGACTCGAGCTCCTCCTGGATGCGTTTCTTTTCCACCTGCGCCATCTCGTGCGCCCTGCGCCGTGCCGTACACCACAGTCATTAGGGCGCGCAGGCTCGGGCTTGTGCACGAGCGTTGAGGAATCATACCGCTGGCGATACCAGAGCTCCATCTGGGCCTTCTGGCGCTCGAGCTCTTCAGCGCGCACGCGGACCTCCTCCTCGGCACGCTGCTGGGCCTCCAGGATCTGCGCGCGCTCGGCCTCGAGCTTGCGCGCCGCCTCTTGCTCGCCCTGCGCCTGTATCGCCGCACGACGTCAGCCAACACGCGGGCGCGCACATAAACCCGCGACAGGCCAAGCGCAGAGTGCGCGTACGTGAAGAGAGCGCTGGCGCTGGAACTCCTGCTCGTACTGCAGGCGCTCGCGCTCGAGCTGCGCGGCACGCTGGACGGCCTGCGCCTGGGCCTGGCTGATGGCGGCCGCTTGGGCCTCCAGCCGCTGCTGCTCGGCCTGGTGGAGCTGGTACTGCTGCTGCTGGGCGGCCACCAGCTGCGCCTGCATCTGGGCCACGGAGGCCTGGCGCTCGGCCTCGAGGCGGGCCTGCTCCTGCTCGCGCTTGGCCGCGGCCTGGCGCGCTTCCTCCTCCATCTTGCGCATCATCTGCGCCCCGTCCCCCCGCGGTTGTGAGTCAACGTGGAGTGGTGGATTACAGCGTGTCAGAGTTGGGGAACCTGCTGCTGGGCCTGGATGCGCTCCTGCTCCTTCTCGGCGCGGAGGCGCGCCTTCTCGGCCTCGAGGGCCTCTCGCTTGCGCCGCTCCTCCTCCTGCTCGCGCTGAAGCTGCTTCTGGTGCTCGGCGTGGAGCTTGGCGAGGCGGGCCCGCTCTTGCTCCATCTTTTCTTGGGCCTGCCTCTCGCGGGCCTGCTGCTCGGCCTTGAGCCGCTCTTGCTGCTCGGCCTCGCGCGCCTGAGCCTGCTGCTGCTGCTGGAGCTGGAGCTGCTGCTGTTGAAGCTGCTTCTGCTGTTGAAGTTGTTGCTGCTGCTGCTGCTGCTGCTGTTGGAGCTGCTGCTGATGGAGTTGTTGCTGCTGCTGAAGTTGCTGCTGCTGCTGCTGCTGCTGAGAGATGGCGGGCATCGCCATCGGTGGTTGGGCCGACATGTGGACGAGGGGCATGGGCTGTGGCTGCTGCTGAAGCACTGGCATGTGCTGCATGTGCTGCATCTGTGGCTGCTGCTGCTGAAGCGGCGGCATCTGCTGCATGGCAGCCGGCTGCGGTTGCGGCGCAACTCGCACGCTCCACTGGGCGGAGGCGCTCATAGCTCCGGGCAGGCCCGCCTGCGTTGCATTTTTGTGTCGACGCACGAAGTGACTCGAGTAAGAACGCAGCGCTTGTGTGTGCATTTGTTTCTATACATGTGGCCCGCCCCATGACGTACCGGCGTGGGCTGCTTGGCGCTCGCGTGCTTGGCGACGGGGACCAGCACGGGCATGTGCCCACCGCTGTTGGGCGCCCCGCTGGCGCCCTTGGCGCTGCCGCCATTGCTGCCGCTGCCCGGCATGGGCGTCGCCGCTGGTGCGACGGGATAACCCATGATCGGCGGCTGCTGTTGTTGTTGCAGCGGCATGGCGGCCATGGGCTGCTGCTGGCCCACGACAAACCCTGGTTGCTGATGAAAGCCGCCGCTCAAGGGCATCTGCGCTGGCGGGGGCGAGAAAAGGGCTGAAGAGCGGGAGGGAGAGGGCAACCGTAGCCCCGGAGCAGGCATTAGCTCACGGCTAACAATTCAAGGATTAAAAAAAATTAAAAAAAAAACGGTGGCAAGGAAGCAAAGAGAGGGGGGTATACCAGAAGCAGTCGGGAGGCTGTGGAGGGGGCGAGGGGCGATGGAGTTCATAGGCATCAAGGGGGCCATGGGCGAGGAAGGATCACCTAGATTGAGGGACATGTGCCCTGGCGCTGGTTGATGCACCTTTTGTGGGGTAAGAGGTCGATGCAAGGGGGCACTTCCCCCAGTTCCTCCGATGTTCATCATGATTATGTGTTTTTTGCCCCACCACCAGCCCTTTTTGTGCTCGTTCTTCTTGGTTTGGCCGAGCTTCTTCTCTTGTTGCGGAAGCTGGCTGTGTTGATCGGTGCTTTGTTGTTTGAGGTTCTGTTGCTTGGCCTCTTCGCTTTCGTTCTTTTCTCTCTCTTTCGCGTTTTCTGAAGCGGCTTGTTGGCGACTGGTGCGCTGTTGACCTGATGCCGGGCCTGCGGCGGCGCTCTGTGTAGCAAGGGGGAGAGGGGAAGCGTCGAAGAGTGAAGGAGAAGAAGAAGAATGTTGAAGCGTGGAGTAACGCCGGACGGGAACGGAAGAGGAGGAGAGCGAGGGCGAGAGGGAGACCAGAGGGCCAGAGGACGGTGGCACATCCGTCGACATTCGGCGGACTTGCTGCGGTGAAGCAACCTTGGCATTCGAAGCGGTAGACCTAATGTATCCACAAGTGCCAGAAATTTCCAACAGAAAACGCGCCACGGCACATCGTTAAATTCTATCAATTCGTAGCCCCCCCCCCAAATGGTTTGTGCTGAGGTTTGCTGAGCACCTGCGCGGCTCCATGAAGTGTAAGGAATGCCTCGCTCCCAATAATCTTCTGTTGGTGCTGATGTGAGTTGCTGGCCAGTATTTTTATTTTTTCTGTTTATTTTTCTGTTGTGAACAAAAACGCTATACATCCTCGTGCTCTTTGCCAATCAAGGCCTTCTTGGGATTGTTTGATTCAATTTGCATTCAAAGCCCTCACGATGCGCAAGCTTGTGGTTATGAACCGTCACGTGGTGTAGCCCCACAGCCCGATGTTGGGGCAACCACGGGTATTGGGCTAAACGCGAACAATTTTTAACAACCATAAGAACTCCTACCCACACATTACGCAACCATCATGAACGATACTGGTGGTGTTGCTCGTATCTTTCTCAAGGATGGCTCCTACAAAGCGTACGACAGTTGCGAGAACAAATCAATCAATCGGTTCCTTTCTCATCCGTTGGTAGTGTGAGGGTCACAGGGAACACAACCGTCAAAGAGACCTGTGCTATGTTTGCCCGACGGCTGCAGCTGCCATTGCTCTCTGACGCTTATGAACTTCGACAAGTGACTCCACAAGGAGGTGCGCTCTATGTGCTCTCCCGACACTGGCCCATTGTCAAGGAACGCCTTTATTAATGCGCGTTCGTGCACGCAGACCGTGTGCTGCCGCAGGAGGCGCGCGTGTGGGATGTCATTCTCGAGTTTGGCACTCACCCAGACTATGACCCGCTCGAGCTTCAAGAAGGTATGGCCTCGTGCGTCTACTCGACGTCATACTTAAAGCTCACATCATACTTTTCCTCGTTATTACTATGCTTTTTTCTGGTGGGCGAACCTCAGAAAAGGTCAAGTACCGCCTCTTGTTCTCATTCACCGAGGACATGCGCACGCGCCTCTCGGTGCGCGTGGGACTGCCGCCGCCGCAACGGGCGGCGCCCTTGGGCGTATCCTTCCTCACCCCGAGCAACCCGACGGTGCCCGTTTCGCCGTTCTCGGCCCCATCGTCGCTGCAGCCACCACACTCGCCCACGCCTGTGTCGCCGCCTATGTCGCCCACAGGCGGTTCGTTAACCATGCGTCGACCGCCGCCGCCCGTGCCCGACCGCAGCAGCAAGGGAGCCAGTCGGCGACAGACCCTGGGCTGCGATACCCCTCCCCCGACCTTCCCCATGTCGTCACAGTCCCAACCGCAGCTTTACCTTCAGCCCACACCCGCGCCTGCCACCGCCCGATCGATCTCGCAGCCCGAGCTTGCGCATCAAACCCTCCACCCGCCGCTTCAGGGGCAGCCCCGTCCGCAGTCTCAGCCTGAGCACCAACAATTGCAGCAGCCGCGCTCCTCTCAACCCCCTCCGGTGCAGCCGCCGCGACAAAGTCGGCCTCTTCCCCAGCCACTCCCCCGCGGCCAGCCGCGTGCTCTCCCCACCACGCCTCCCCCAGCCGGCCGCACGCCCCCGGCTTCCAGCCCCGTGGCCTCGCATGCCCCGCCCCCTACTGCGCTCACGCCCTCCCCCGCGCCTGCACATGCCCAAGCGGATGAACGTGACAAGGATGTGGATGAACTGGCCAGCGTTATCTTCAGGATTGACGGACTTGATCAGTTCAACTCTGTGAAGCCAGGACAGGTGCCCTCCCCGCTGCTGCTGCTGGCGCAATACTCCGGTTCCACTGCTCACCCGCATGGTGTGCTTCTCAGGACACTTCAGCTATTTTCGATCTCGATGACCTTCTGGCAAACTTGGCCAAGGCGACCAATCTGGCCTGAGGCAAAGCGATCGCCACAATCTCTCATATTTATGCTGGCCTTCTCGATGCAGAGGGCCTTCTTGCCGCTTCGTGTTTCATTTTTACCATAATTACAAAAAGCAAAGCAATTAAAAACAAACGCTTATTTTTTATTTTTATTTTTTATTCATTTGCGTAGCGATGGAGGAGAGTGACCTGATGCGCAAAATTACGACTCTGTCGCGCGCGATCGAATCTCAGAAACAGGCTGACAGAGAACCTGCTCCTCTCGTTGACACTAGTGATGCAAACGAGCAACAACTCATGGAGCAGATTGCCCGCCTTAGCGCAGAAATCGAACGCCGAAAGCGCTCTGCACCATCCACCACGGCGGTTCCCCCACTCAACAGGAAGCCTTGCCGCTTTTTTCAGTCCTTAGGTGCCACCCCGTCTACTCCCCATCTCTCTTCCTCCCGCCCACATCAGCCTTTTTTTGCCACCAGGTCGATGTGGAAAGGGCTTGAACTGTATGTTCTCCCACGAAGTTCCTGTTGCTCGTCCTTGGGAGGATGCACGAGGACGAGGACGGGGACGAGGACGAGGGGGTCGGGGACGGGGGTTTGTTCCTCCCGGTATCCGCCCTACCGACGCGTTGGTTGACAGCACTTCTCACCTTGAAACAACCACTTCAACGTACACCGCGAGCGTCCGTGAGGACAAAGCCAAGACGATGCCGGTGTGCTTCAGGTTCCTATTGGGCTCCTGCTTCAACGAGCAGTGTCCCTACCCTCATGTGAATGTCAACCCACGAGCACCAGTTTGCCAGGCCTTCCTCAACGGCTACTGCCCCGAGGGGAGCGCCTGCAAGCAGCTGCACACGTTCGAGTGCCAGACGTGGGTGCGCACGGGGGACTGCACCGAGCCACATTGCCCCTTTAAACACCCCCAGAATGTTCGCGGCCGACTACGAAGCCTTGGCTTGGAGCCAACTTCTCCACCATTGTCGTCGTCGCCGCCGTTGAACGACAAGCGACCACCGAGCACAGGCAACGACGACAGCGAAGAACAACAAAACGAGCGCAGGTTCGGACGGGCGCGATTTCAAGGCCCGCCCGAGGTGGACGACGAGGAAGACGACGATGCCAGTGACCACGATAGGTCGCCAGCTTCTGAATGAGCCCACATGTGGCGTGGCAGTTTCATGACGGTGCGACTGACCTCTTTGTGTGTGTGTGTGTGTGTTGTCTGGCCGTGTCCTGTTTCGGTGTGTATGCGTGTAGCGGCGCCGAGGACTACGCTCCGCATCATGCCGCCAAGCGGCGGAGGACGAGTGAGGAGAAAGAGGAGTGGCCCAGCGTGCTGAAAGGACCCATCATCCCTAAGTTTGGCGCGCCAGAGTGAACGAACAGCTCATGACCTCCTCGCGAACATCTGAGCCGTTCAACCGGTGTGGATCTCGCGAGGGTGCGTACTCCCCGGTCTCCTGTGGTGCTGTGTGATGTATATACATAGATGTATATTTTTGTTGTTTTGTTTATTTGTGCACCATGCACGGGCTGGCCCTCTTCGTGTCCCGCCCTGATGGCACTCACACCGACACTCGAGCCAGCCACATTGCAAAAGCCAAGAGAGCAATAAACACTGCGTTCTATGCAAAACCTCTATGACGTCTGCATTGCTGTAGTCTGCTTCTCCAACTCGGCTCTGCACTAAGGCAATGAGTGCGAGTGAACAACAACGGAACCATTGAGGGAGGGGGCGAACCGCAGCTGCTTGGAGAAATCGTCGTCTACCTCCTCATCGTCCCAATCATCCTCCCACTGCTTCGCGTCATCAGCATCCTCCTGGTCCTCTTTCCACTCTACACACAATGGCAGTGATAAGGTTTTACTGCTGATACTGCTGATGAAATCAATTTGCGCGCTTTGAATGCTTTGCTGCGGTACCTTCGTTCTCGAACTCCTCGAATTCATCGTCCTCCTCGATCACAGTTTCCTTCGCAGGGGTCTCCACTTGCTGCTTGTCCGCCATTTTGTGTTGATTTACGTCTGCTGGTTGCGCGCACAGAATCGGCAGCAATCTGTTGCGCCAGCGGCTGTGTGCGTGTGGTGTCGACGACTTTTTTTCCTTGCTTCATTTTCCTGCCTTTTTTCTTTATCATGGACGCAGGTGTTGGCGTGCCCTTTCTTGAGGGCGATGTGGACGACACGGTGTTGCCGTGTGTGTTTCCTCCACCTAACGAGTTAGGGCCGGACTTGGATGTGGCACTGGAGGATTGTGAGCCGGTTGACGTGCACGCGCTAGAGGAAGAACTGCGGTCGACCGAACACGCACCGCCACTGCCCTCCGCCCCGCCACCAACCGAACATGCCAACTTCCGAACCATATGCACAAGCTCGCGTGCAGAACCGACGTTACTTGTACGTGCCGCCTCTCGCGCGCATGTAAGTGTCCGTCCTGATGTGAGGTGCGTGGGTAGGACTGGGCGGTGCCTTTCTTCCTGAGCGAAGCTCGCACAAAGCACCACGCAACTCTGAACGCTCGATTTGGGCCGTTCTACGCATCAGGCCAGCCTGGTGAGGTGATTGACGACGAGGCGACACCGAGCCACCATCACAGCCAGGCCCGCTGGCCCTCGCTCACACGGGACACGCGCGTCGCAGCTCTCTTGCTCACCCTTGGCGGGGTAGTGGCGGCGGTTTGGCTGTGGCGGTCGGGAGAATGGCTCGCGTCCACCTTCGCCTTCACGGTGGCGCTACTCGGGCTTAACGTCGTCTGTCTGCACCTGGTACCCATCGATGCACGCATCGCTCCTGCATTTGCCTTGTGCCGCCGTCCTCAGCGCCCGTGTCTCTTTCTATCAGGACAAATGGCTCCTGGAACGAAGGCACCACCGCAACCTGAGCGTACTCCAGCAGGTCTTGGAAGGGGCCTCTGACTATCAGCGCATCGCCCGCCGAGTGCTGCTCTGTATTCAGGCAAGTCTGTCGTCAGCCACAGCTTCAACCACCGTGCATGCGCTCAAGAATACTCACTCCATCACCACCACCATCACCACAGGAGTCGGAGCTGCTCGCTCGTGGCTACAAGATGTACGGCCACCCAGTTGTTGTTTTTCCCGCTCAATACTAGTGGAGTACAATGGGGCCTGCTCACTGTGACTCCCCCCCCCCCTCTCCCTCCCGCAATGTGGATGCTGCAGAGGACAGAGGCTGGGCCCCATCTCGAGGATGGAAGCCAACCGGCCGCAATCGTTTGCAGCCGCGCGCCTCCGTAATCTCCTGCGTCGATCTCTCGATACTATGCGTGCCGCTCTCTGCGTGCCATCGCAGTCCCCCTGTGGGGCTCTGTCGCCGTCAACTTGCGGAGCGCCAGCGGAAAGCCCAACAAGAACACAGACAGCGGTGCCTCCGGAGAGCTCTCCCGCAGCCGTGCTCAACGGCACGCCGGCCGAAGAAGAGCTGTGGACCCGGGGGCTGGGCGCGCTGAAGCGGGACTACTACGCCATGCTCGGTGAGGCCGAAGCGCACCTGCTCAGCCTCGCCGATGCCCTTCCTGGTGCAGAAATCTCCTTTCTTGCCCCACCTCCCCCGGGGGGCTGCTGACGGTTGGGCGGCGAGCAACAGGGATGGGGGCCTATGGGATGGGCCAGCATCTAGACCGGCTGGACGCTCTCTTCTCCGAGCAGAGTGCGGCCCTGCAGGCCGCTTTGCGTGCGTCCCCCTGTCTCCTCCTTCCCTCCAACGTGGCGACCACATGATGGACCATGAGGGCGGGACAGACGGCCGTCGCGGAGGAACGCCCACCGAGACGCAGCACAAGGCGGGCAGCCACAAGCACCACCAGGACTGGACCAAGCCCCCCAAGTCCCCGACCGCCAAGCTGAGCGCCAAACTGGTGCGTTCGTCCGGACCGGGCCTTGGGCTCTCTGTCCCTTTCTCTCTGTGCCTGCCTGCTGGGTGGTGGTGGAGGAGGAGGAGGAGGGCTCACATTCCGCGGCTGGTGGGACACATAGGAGCGCATCCTACAGTCGTCCAAGCAGACTCGCGCGACGGTTCGACTGCTGCAGCAGCTCGGTACTCGAGATCCTCCTCTAACACCGGGGCCCCGATGGGCTCACACACTTCCCAGATGTGTGGCAGGTAACAGATGAGGTGGAGGAGGAGGAAAAGGAAGAAGAGAGCGAGCGGACAAGAGATGCCGGTGAACAGCTGCGGGACTGGGCGGAGGTGGCCCGACACTATCACGCGCTGGGCGAGGAGCTACGGCGAACCCACGAAGAGTGGCAGCAGGGCCAGGCCATCCTCCTCGCGCTCGTCTCGGCCGCCCACCGGGATCCGAGTCAGGCGGCGCCGTCCGCGGGCGGCGGCGAAGACATGTTTGAAGCGACCAACGACGATGCGTCGAGGCTGGATGGGCAGCAACAACAGCAGCAGCTTGAGGGCGTCCTCAAGGAGCAGGTGTTCGAGGCGCACACGCCGCCAGAGGCGGCCAAGCAAGCCCCGATGGCCGAGGGCGAAAAATCGGGCCTCAGCAAGCGCGAGCTGCGGATAGCCGAGCGAAAGCGGCAGGAGGAGCTGAAGAAGGCCGCCCGCGAGGCCAAGAAGGCGGCTGGCGGCCCCGACGAAAAGCGCCTCGAGTTGGTCAACGAACTCAAGTCAGTGCTGGCCCTTGCCGACCAACGACGCCCGCGCCCACCCGCCGCTACAGCCCCTGCAGTTGCGCCACCGACCGGAGAGGAGGAAGAGGAGGGAAGCAGCACACGCGAGGCAGCCTCGTGACCCGTTTCGTGTGGACCATCATGACCGGGGGGGGGGGATGGGTCAACCGAAGCCTGTCGGCTCGAGTGTTGTAAATTGAAAAATAAAAACCAAAAAAAGCGTGTTTGTCTCCGTCGGGTGTGCAGGAAGAGGCGCCAAAGTCGTGCAAGCAGAGGCTGCGGTCAGGCCGGGCTGCTCTTCTTCTGTCGAGCGACGGATTAAGAAGAAGAGAGAACAGGGAAGGGAAAGAAAGGGAAGGAAAGGGCGGAAGCCGTGAGAGGTCAGGTGCACGCGCGAAAGTGGAGGGAGGGGAGGGGGCAGATGCACGCGTGGGTGCAAGGGAACAAGTACCGCGGCGGGGGAGGTAGCGCACTGCTTGAAGGCGCGGGCTTGCAGGGCGCATGCGAGCGGGTCGTCCTTCTCCTTGGTGTAGCACTCCAGGCACGCGCTCCGCTCGGCCTCGCAGCTGTCGCCCGAGAGCCTGCTCCCCCCCCCCCCATTGGGGCCACCGCGATGAGAATTCCCTTGTT
>NAVB01000763.1:0-32099 GCA_002179805.1 Acanthamoeba lenticulata
ATGGATTCCTTCTCAGCCCACACACGTACCCGAGCGCATCGATAGGGCGGGGCAGCCACTCCTCAGTCTCAGAGGCATGGCCGAGCTTGCCCCACGACCCGTCGCCCCATGAGTAGACCTTGCCTTCCGAAGTGAGGGCCAAAATGTGGTGCGAGCCACAGGCAATGTTCCTGGTCTGGCCCGCGGGCAAGTTGTAGACGATGCGCGGCTGTGGATCTCGCACCCAGCCCTTGTGGCCTCGCCTCCTCTGGATCGTGCGCTTGGTCTTCCTCCCGTGCGCAAAGGCGCCAAAGGTGTACACATCTCCCGTTTCTGCCAACCGACATTAGGCCTTGGGGAGGGGAGGGGGGGTATGTGTGCCACATAGAGAAGTGAGTACGTACCCAGGAGGACTGCAGCATGCGCTTCGCCGAGACACACCTTGGCCACCCGCGTGCTGCCCTCTCCGGGGAACGATACCAAGCGCGGAATCGCCTCACCGCTGCCCCACAAATACAGCTCACCTTTGGCTTTATGAATTGTTCCCCCCCCCCAACCCAAAAAAAAAAGGATGAGCCACGATTCATTTATAATCAGGATTGGGTCCGCCATGCTGCAGGAGCGCGCGGAGGAGGCCGAGCTGGCGGATGCAGGCATACCAGTGACTGCAGCTGTCGTGTCCCAACCGCAAGCGACCCAGCGAATGCGCTGCGAGGCCAGGGCCTCGACCAAGCGAGGTGTGGCTTCGTCCTTGGAGTCTCCGTGTCCCAGCCGCCCAAGCGCGCCACTAGGACAAGCGTTAACGCGAGAGACCGCACACACACGTGAGATCACGCCCAGTGCGGTAACAAGAGGAGAGAAGAGAGAAGAGAGAAGAGAGGGGGGAGCGAACCTTCCCCAGGTATAGAGCTGGGCCTGGCCTGGTGGGGAAGAACGGAAAGAAAAACAACACCAAATAAAATCAGAAAATGCCGGTGGGGCGAGAAGGGAATGAAGTGACGCCACATATGTGTGTGTGTGTGTGTGTCAAGTTCTTCGACGTCGTCACTTGACGAAAAAATGAAGCGACCATGCAAGCAGAAAAGAAAGAGAGAGGGAGGGGGGGAGAAGGAATACCGGAGATGAGGGCATAGTGGAGGTGTTTGGCATCCAGACGCCCCCGAGCAAGATAAACCACGCGTACGCCTTCCTTTTCTCCTTTTTCTTCTTCTTCTTCCTCCTCCTCCGCTCGCGTTTCTAGAAAGCAAGAGGTGGAAAGGAAGGGCACAACCGACGAGGGTGAGGCCGCGTCCGAGAATGAAGAACCTTCTGAATTGATGCAGCTGCGTCCATCTCCTTCTTCTTCTCCACAAGGAGGCAGTGGGTTGGCCAAGGCATGGCCTCCCGGAAGAAGCGTCTCTTGCTTGACGACTTCCATGATGAGCTCCCCTCCTTGCTCTTCTCTCTCTCTCTCTCTGTATGGTACACTGTTGTTGGCCGAGGGAGGAGCTCTCGCCTGCTGAGGCCTCCTCTCCTGGCGCGCGCGCGTTGAGAAGGAAACAACCCGGGCCGTTGCGTCAACAGACTTGCAAGCCCTGGCCGTCACGCACGAGGCTCCCGACGAGTGCCGGCACAAAAATGAAGGGAACCGGGGCTACGTGCACGCGCAGCGGCACGCAAACAATGTCCGCGCAACGCCGTTTATTGTTTTTGTTTTTTTTTTGTTTTGTTGCTGCGGGGGGGGGGAGAATCACTCGCTGGCTTCAGCCTCTTTGAACAGGTCATCGAGGTCGGAGATGAAGGAAGAACGCAAGAAGGTGCCATCAGGTTGGAACCACCGACCAACAGACGACGCAATCGAGCGTGTGGTGGGCTTGCCCGTCGGCTTGGTGGTGACCTGGATGGTGAAGGTCTCCTCACACTTAGGGAAGAAGGTCTGAACCTGGAGAGCAGGCACACGGCGCTTGCCCCGCTCGGTAGGGCGAGTGGCGACGATGGTGTGACCCTCCATGTAGAAAGCCACGTACTGGAGGAGAACACTGAGCACGACGTAGCTCACCACACACGCCGTCAACACGCCCACGTTATGGGGGAAGGGCACTGGGTAGAAGTGCGAGAACACAGCCACTGCGCACGACAGCCCTCCGAGGATGAGCTTGTAGTTCGAAAGTGTGACGTCTTCCTCCAGCCCTCGCGTCTCGAGCACGTAGGTCATAATCACATCGTCGAGCAGCTGCTTCACCGCATTCTGGTCGTACACGTTGACCGTGGTCGTGTCCTGCTTGTTTGTACTAGCAGGAGGGAAACTCCCAGAAGAACCACCTGGAGAGCTGGCTCCCGCCGCAGCAGCAATTTGCTGTTTCCTCTTCATCGGTGGTGCTCGCAAGATTCGTCTGATTTGTGTGTTGGGCAAGCGTGGCGGTCCCCTTTTTTCCTTTTCTTTTCTTTTCCTCCTATTGCACCGGTTTTTCAAGTCGGGTGGTGTGCCTTTTTCAGAGAGAGGCACCACTGTGGTGAGGTTACTTGAGCGCCATGCGATAGTCCTCGGCAGCCTGAGCAATAGCCAATCGCTCCCACTCAGGATTCTCTTCGCCTTGGTCGTCGTTATCGTCGTCATCGTCATCGTCGCTGCTCTCCCAGCCTCCCGTTGAGGACCCGTCCTTGTCCTTGTGGCTGAGGAGCATCGCATTACTGCTTGCCGGTTCTTCTGGCGGAGTGGTGGCACCAACTGAAGCAGCAGCAGCAGCAGTGGCAGGCGACGAGGTCTGATTGCTCACCCCCAAGGGCGGGGATGGAACTCGCTGCTTGCCCCCTCTGGAGGTCCTTCGCTCAGCTGCCGCCTCATCCTTGAGCTCTTCATAGCGGGTCTGCAGCCGTGCGTGCAACTCTTCGAAGGTGGGCCTTCGAGAAGAGGTCATGACAAACGCGATCACACAGAACCGTGAGGTTTCGGAAATAAATAAATAAATAAATGATGAACAAATCGGATCAAGAGAAATACATACCGTCGAGCCGGGTCCTGCGCCCAGCAACTGGTCATCAGCTCAGCGAGCACCTCGTCGCAGCCAGATGGGAGAGGCAGCGTCTGGCCTTCCTTCCCAACCTTCATCGCCACCTGGAGAGCGTCTTCGTCTTCCCACGGCACGCGACCGGTGATCATCTCCCAGAGCAGCACCCCGAAAGACCACGCATCACTGGCTTCCGAGTAAGCCTTGGCCATGATAGCCTCTGCTCGCGCCATAGCCCCCCCCCCCAACAAAAGCGGTCAGCCCTTCGCGCTTTGGCTTTGCTCTTTTGCGCAAAAGAGAGAGAGAGAGAGAGAGCGAGAGTGCAAGCAAGAGGAACGCACTCGATGCCGAGGACGCGCTTCCAGAACGAGTTGGAGAGCTGCTGTCGGTCGATCGTGCAAAAGTCCGTGCAGCCCTGGGCCCGCCCATGCATCGACGCGCCGCTGCTCGTGAGACGTGGCGCGTAGAGGAAAAAAGGACGACGGGGGGAGGAGGGACGCACCTGGAAGCGGACGAGGAGGTGGTAGTGGGCCTGGTCGTGGAAGAAGAGGGAGACGATCATCAGGCCGCCCCCGCGAACGTGCACCAAGTAGTTCTTGTGTGCTGTGTTGATGGTGTCAATAATAATTTTTGTTTTTATTTATTATTTATTTATTTCGAATCTTGTGATTTGTAGAGCAATAAGATGAAAACCAAAGAGGCAAGAAGCATTAAATAAATCGGAAAATAAATGTTGAAGAAGGGCACCTGTGTCGAGGTAATGGAGGCGATAAAAGTGTGAAATTTGGTACAGTTGGTCCTCTGGGCCGAGTTGGGCCAGAACGGAGCGTTGAGGCGGGTAGAAGGGACAGGCCGAGCCCTTAGGCCCAACGAATGCTGATGCAGAGGAAGCGAGTGGTGACGACGAAGAAGAGGAAGAGGACGAAGACAAGGAGGCAGATGACAATGAGGCCGAAAGAGTGGAGAAATACGGGACCAGTCCATTTCGTCTCTTTTCCACAAACGATTCGCCACCGTTCCACCGCTCATCACCGTCCGTCAAGCCCTCCACGATCCATCCGGGCGCATATGAAAACATTTGTTTTAAAAATAAATAAAGTAAAAAATGTGCGTGGAGGCGGGTGACGGCAGCCAAGAGACAGCAGCCAGTGCGTTAAGACGGCGGCCCGCAACGTTGAAGCCCGCGCCCGTTACGCAAAGTGGCGCTGCAATTGGAGACAACAGATGGACTGCTGCAGAGGCCAACACAAGGCCAAAAAATTGCGTTGTTGACATTCTTCAGTGTCGACGTGCCGCCCGTTGTTGAGGACGAGCCGCGCAACTGCGTTCGACGAACAAGAAGGCGGAAATGTGTGCGAACTACTGTAGCACGCCACCCACAAAACAGGCCCATTTAGGCGGGTGCACTACTCGAGACTACACTATCAGATAAAACATAAACAGAGACATGTTGGAACCAAAGGAATGGCCCTCGATGGTGCTGCCCTTCTCGCAGTGGCACGTCTCCGGCTACTCGCGCGCCGGTGAAGCCACCGTACGTCCCGCTGCGCCCGACGACCACCGCACGCGCGTTCATAGACTGACGAGGCGTGGAACAGGGCTTCTACGTGAAGCAAATGCGGTGGTTCTTGGACGCTGGAGTGCCCACTTCGCAGATCAAACCGGACATCGTCTTCATCTCCCACTCACGTACCCTCCTTCCCTCATCTATTTAATCTTATCCCAATATTTTTTATTTATTAATCTTTAAAATTCCATTATTGTTGGTCCCCGGTGCAGACGTCGACCACTCCATGATGTTGCCTCTTCTCGTCGACCGCCGAAAGCCCCTCCAGGTTTGCATCCTCGGCTCAACTTGTTGGTGCCGTGCGACGTGGCCTGATCGGGGAATGGGGCTTTGCCACACGCGGCAACACATCAGGTCTACGCGCCCGCAGAGGCGGTGCCGTTCGTAGAGGCCTACGTGGCGGGCATGAACCGTCTCAACCAGCAGTCCAGCGACTACGAAGACCGGTACGTGAGCGGCCAGGTGGACGACAATGACCTCTTCAAAGTGCCGTCGTGGGACCTGACGCCCGTTGTGCAGGAGCGCGGGCTACACGTACATCCCCGTGACCGCGGGCCAGACCGTGCAAGTCGACAACAAGTTTTGGGCCCATGTACGTCGCCGTCGTTGTGATGGTGGTGGTGCCGTCCGCTGAGGAGGCCCGTGGTGCTCACCGGTGATGGTGACGCAGATCATCGACTGCGAGCATCCCGTGACGAGCGTGGGCTACTGCTTCTTCGAGAAGCGCAAGCGCCTCAAGGACGAGTTCAAGGGCAAGAGCGGGCGCGAGCTGGGCCAGTTGCGTAAGGAGGGCGTCGAGCTCAACGAGGAGGTACTCGGCCCGCCCTTGGATGGCTGCCGTCTACTGTCAATGATGAGTCCGAGACTAAGAACGCACGGCTTCGTCGTCTGCAGGCCGAGATCCCCTACATGGTCTTCCTGGGCGACACCACGGGCAAGGTCCTCGTCGACCACGGCAAGCTCCTCAGGTGCGGCCTTTCTCTTTCCCCTGTGACGGCAACTCGAGGGCGCTAACATCACCGATGTTGTGATGTCGTCGTCGTGCAGCACGTACCCGGTGGTGTTCATCGAGTGCACGTTCTTCCAGCCTGATCACAAAGACGCCGCGGCGGGCAGCCAACACCTGCACTGGAGCGACCTGCGCCCGTTCGTGTTGGAGCACAGGGAGACCACTTTCATCCTCATCCACTTCTCGAAGCGGTACAGTGATGACGAGATTAATGGCTTCTTTGAGAACGAGCGCAAGACCGAGCGCGAGAAGGAGGCTACCGAGGGAGGCGACAGCGCAAAGAAGCCGTTGGCCTTTGCCAACGTTGTCGTGTGGTTGGCCGGCCTGCGTGCCGACACTCCACTCCAAGAAAAATAAATATTAAATTGTATTTCAGTAAACAAGTACGCATCAGAAAGCTAAAAATAAATGATAAATAATAGCTAGTTGTGGCGGCCATGGCTGAAGAGGGCTTCTTTGTAAATAAACGCAACCAAAAGATCTTTACGCGCACGTGGCTGCCGCCAGCGCTCGAGAAGATCAAGTGCGTTCCTGCATTTCTGCTCTTTTGGCTTGATCGGTGGTTAACAAATGGCTTTATCAACAGGGCCCTGGTCTTTTTGTTTCATGGACTGGGCGAGCACAGCGGACGGTACAATCACGTCGCGGCCGCCTTCAACGCGCGGCATTACGCCGTCTTCGCTCTGGACCACCACGGTACAGCCAAGCAGAAGCAGTATTGAAAGTCCATCCACGAAACTCACGCCAATCTGGCGGGGGAATTGAAGGACACGGCAAGTCGGACGGCGCGCCCATCTGGGTAGAGCGATTCGAGGACTTCGTGGACGATGCTCTGCTCTTTATCGACATCGTGTCCTCGCACTACCCAACCCGCCTGCCCAAGTTCATTGTCGGGTACATAGACATGAACCCTTTGCTTTACCTCGTTCTGCAACCACCAAGTCAAAGTTTTGATTTAGAGCTTCTCTTCTTGCTCTACTTCCATGCACGCAACAGACACTCCATGGGCGGTGCGATCGCGGCTCTCACGGCCAAGCGACGTCCAAACGCTTGGGCCGGGGTGGTACTCACCGGGGCCGCCATCAAGAAGGGCGCCGACGTCAACGCCCTCACCGTCCAAGCGGCCAGGTAGGACGCGCTTGCCACCACATGCTCTCCGTTCGGCCAGAGCGAGCTCACACCGGTGGTCTCAGGTTCCTCTCGTGTGTGGCGCCCACGTTGGGCGTGAAGCACATTGACCCAAGCACCCTCTCCACCGACGCTGATCAGGTCAAGGCCTACGAAGAGGATCCTCTGGTCTACCACGGTAAGGTCACGGCTCGCATGGGCCACGAGCTACTCAAGGCGGCGGACTCGATCGAGAAGGACTACGCGGGGTTCACCTTCCCGTTCCTCGCCTGCCATGCGCTCGACGACCAGCTGACGCACCCGGGCGGCTCGAAGGCGCTCTACGAGAAGGCGCCAGCGGCGGTGAAGGACCTCATCCTCTACGGTGGCATGCGACACGAGATCTTCAACGAGAAGGACAAGGATCGCGTCATCGAAGATGTCCTGCGCTGGATCGACAAGCGCTACGCGGCCGTCAACAAAACCAGACGTGCTGTCGTGTCAGCCCTGTGACACGTAGCCCGAACAACTGCGCTGGGTGTTTTTTCTGGGAGGCCTCAGACCGGTCAGACCCCCTTGCAGTGGCCATGTCTCATGGCACCCCGATTCCGAGATGTCAGCCAGAAGGTGATGTCGCGTTCCCCCGATGTCGTTCTCGTTGAGGGCTTCAGGCAAGGCGCTTCCACGGTGGCGCGCGACTGCTTGTGTTCGTGGCCTTTTCTGCGGGACGTGGCCACGTGGGTACGATTCGTGCAGCAATTGAGCCAAATTCGCGAAATGGCCAAAACAAGTACCTGGTGTACCTCGAATTTTCCAGGGGCGATGGCGCGCTTTCTCATCTCGTTCCCCTTTTCCACGGTTTCTCTTAATTTCTACGCTTCTTCTCGTACTGCTGCTGCAAAGTCCGCAACCGCACGCCACTGAGAGAGAAGTAGAGCGAAGCCCAAGCACCCCAACCCGACAACGAAGAAGAAAGAAGCATCGATCTAGACTTGAGAGAGTTTTAACGCACTCTCAATACAGAACTCGAGACCACAGCAACCAAGCAAATAGACGATCGATTGAATTCGATCTCTAGCCCCTCTCGACCCCACGTCACCCAACATCTATTCTCGTGAGATCACCACCGCCCAGTCGATCTTTTAATCGGCGTTCGTTGCTTATTCGCAACCGATTCCTTCAGCTTTCTATAGAAGAGAGCGGCTGAAGGGAGGCACACCGTAAACAACCCCCCACCCCCCCAACCGACACAACCCAACTCGACTCTCGCGCCAATGTCATCGATGCGCATCCAGCGAAAACTGGCGCACGCCGCCTGGGAGAACGACCTCACCGTCATCACGGACATACTGCAGTCCATTGAGGACGGTGGGGGAGTTGCCCACGGCGGCGAGGCCTCGATGGCTACTGGCGCCACCCACCTTGCCGAGGCAATTGCGCAGCAGCCGGATTTCGGTCCTCTGCACTGCGCTGCCTCGATGGGAAATGTCGAGATGCTGCACAGCATTCTCGCGGCGAACGTCTGCGATGTCGACACTATCGACAAGGATGGAAACACCGCTCTCATGTGGGCCATCGCCCACTCCTGCAACAACAACAACAACACCGACTGCGAGACTGCTAGCCCCGCGTCCTCGTTCGACGACGTGAGCGACTTGGCCAAGCGCAGCGAGATGGAGCTCGTTGAGGCCCTGGTCGACAGCGGTGCCAATGTGAACAAGCCCAACTTCGAGGGCGAGACCCCTCTCTTCGCCGCTGTTAAGCTCGGCTGCGCTGAGAAGGTGGCTTTCCTCCTCGAGAACGGAGCCGACCCCAACGTCAAGGACATCAACGGAGCCACGTGCCTGCACCACGCGGCCACGCTCGGCCTCGACAACATCGTCGCCCTCCTCCTGAGGAACGGCGCCTTCCTGAACCAGCAGGACGAGTGGGACGAGTGCGCCCTGCACTGGGCGGTTCGCGAGGGAGGCGATAGCGCCATGCGGATCGTCAAGCTGCTCTCCGCGCACGGCGCCGTGCTCGACATCTACAACGAGGACGGCGAGACCCCGCTCGACCTCGCCATGGACATTGGCGATGAGCGCATGGTCCAGCTGCTCCTCTCCCTCGGCGCCCTCGGCAGCCGTTTCGACTCGATGACCCTCGACGGCGACGACGACGTCCCCCGCCGCTCCTCGGCCATCAACATCGCCGCCGCTGACCAGCAGGCCGCCTTCCCCGAGCTCAAGGCCACCCCGGGACTCCTGGCCTGGAGCGCCGAAGCCAGCCAGGTCGCTCGCGCCTGCGAGCAGAGCCTCACCCACCTCGTCGCCTAAGTCTCGGGCGACGAAGGCGTGGTGATGATGATGATTACCACGACGTCGTGGTGGCGCCCGTCTCGTCCGTCCTTTACTTCCCCTTTTGCTTCCTACGCGGCCTGGACCTCGAGACAGAGCAAGCGATAAGACGAGGATGGGGGCTGTGGTCTCTCGGGACCGTTGCTCGCCAGCGCCTCTTCCCTTCTCTCTTCTCTGTTGTTCATCTCCTTCACGGCCCTCTTCTTCTTCTTCTTCTTCCGTCTCTCCTTCGGACGACGACCCACCGACGACGACCAATCCACTCTCTGCTGCCTGCTCCGCGCTCGCGCTTTCGCTGCCGCCTCTGCACTGCCCCTTCCCTTCATGATGTCCCTTGGCCGGCCCCGGCTGTACATAACGTTTCGCGCCTTCTTGTGACCACTACACACCCCTTTCACATGTGTCGCCCCTTCCAAGTATACATACATGCTCTCTCTCTTTTTCTCATTTTCGTACATGCGTACACTACACATTTCATTTCCTCTTCTTGATCTACCTGCTTCCCCCACTACTTGCTCCCTCCGATTGTAGAAGCGTCCACGTTGTTGTTACACGTACACGTGTGGCGAAGAGAGATCACGAGTCACTCTTTGCTAAGCGGTGGTGTGCAGCTTCGCCTCGTGGCCGCTTCTCGGCGCTTTCCGCTTAGGGAGGAAGCTCCACCAGTGCGGGGCGCTTCCGGTAAAGGGTCCACCAACCGGGCGAGAAGCCCAAACAAACCCTCCGCGGGTTGTGTGCTTCGCTCGCGCCGCTCCGGGCCTGGAACGAGCCTTGTTGTTCTTCTCGCCGCGCTCACCCCGCCTGCACAACAACAAGGAGGAGGAGGGCGCACACCCTCTCCCAACCATCAACATGTATGACTCGACCACCTTAGACGACCTGCCCCTGACAAAGCAGAGCTTGCTTGGGAAGGAGGCAGCACCACCAGCTCCGCCAGCCGCTGCCAGCAACCTCAAGGTGACGCTCGCGCTCGTCCTTGTGCAGGTACACCACTCCGATCCCACACCCATCTTTGGACCCACCACCCGCATCATCCCGGATTTTTTTCTTCAATTTAATCTTTTTTTCAAATCTCCATTTTGAATTGTTTTTGAAACTCAATTGGGTTGAATCTGCGTGCGTGTCAGGCCATATGGAGCTTGAACGCAGTCTACGCCAAGGTGGGCCTGAAGGACATGCACGTCATGGTGTGGTACTCCCTGCGTCTCATCTTCGCCACGCCCGTCTTCTTCGCGCTCGCCTTTGCGCGCGAACGCGAGTCGCTCTTCAGGTGCGTCTCCCTCGACCCGCACACACACACACACGTGCGTTGCTGACACACACACGCGCGCGCGTGCGCGGGTTCCATGGACAGCGCGCGGCCGCTCAAGGACTGGCTGTGGCTGGGCCTGCTGGGGATGCTGGGGATGGTCTTCAACCAGCTGCTCTTCCTCAACGGCATCGCGCTCACGACGGCGACGAACGCGGGGATGGTGAGCCCGGCCATCTCCGTCTTCTCGATGGCCATCTCGGCCCTCCTGTGCTACGAGCGGCTGTCGCTGCCCAAGGTGGGCGGCATCGCCGTCACGGTCCTGGGCGCGCTCATCATCCTCGAGGTGGAGAAGTTTGACATGTTCGGGTCCAACGACATCCTCCTGGGCAACCTGCTCGCCGTGTCGAGCACGGTCTGCTTCTCCTTCTTCATCGTCCTCCAGAAGCCGCTCCACGGCCGCGTCACGCCGGGCGTCCTCAACTTTTGCGTCTTTGCCGTCGGGCTCGTGGTCATCGCGCCCACCACGCTCATCGCCTACTGGGACGAGGTCGTCGACGTCGCCCTCCACGCGCCCCTCAACGCCTACCTCTCCACCCTCTACAGCGCCCTCGTCGCCGGCGTCGTCGGTATCCTCATCCTCATCCTCTTCTTCCTCGTTCTTCTTCTTCTTCTTCTTCTTCTCGCTTGGCTCTTGAGAATTGACATCGTTGGTGTTGGTGATGATGATGACGCGCAGGGTACAACCTGAACACGTGGGCCATCTACCAGATCCCGGCGTCGACGGTGGCGCTGTTCTACTGCCTGCAGGCCCTCATGATCGCGCTCTTTGCGTGGCTCTTCCTGGGCGAGCAGCTCACCCTCCGGGTGGCCGTCGGGGGCCTCCTCATCATGGCCGGCCTCATCTCCGTCACGTGGGCCCTCGAGTACCAGCGCAAGAAGGAGGAGGCCCAGCTTCATGCCATGGTCGTCGTCGAGGAAGAGGAGGACGACGAGCTCAAGAAGGGGCTCCTCTTGCCCCTCCCGGACCCCGAGTCCGTGCCACCACCGCCCGGCAGCGGCGCCGAGGAGGACGCGGCCGGCCAGCAGCAGAAGAGCAAGAAGGAGGCGGAGTATGGCACCTTCGTGTAGCGCACACCCAGGGCCCGCCCCCCACATACCATTGATCAACAACAACAACAAATAGTATTTATTCGTTCAACAACATCCCACATCTTTAGCGTCTTCTCTTACTTCGCGCTCAGCCTGATACGCGCCGAGAAATGGAAAGCGCCTTTCCTAAACGGGTAAGGTTCCTCTTGTTTTGAGACCCGACTGTTACACATCAACACACCACCACTCTTCAGAGATGTCCGTCACGAAGCCCACCCTGACCTACTTTGATTTGGCTGGCCGAGCCGAGGTCGCTCGCCTCATCTTGGAGGACGCTGGTGTTGACTACACCTATGTGTCCGCCACCAACTGGCCGGCGCTCAAGCAGCAGCTGACGCGCCAGGACAAGCTGGCCTTTGGGCAGATCCCGCTCTACGAGGACCGCGACGTCACTCTGGTCCAGAGCGGTTCCATGAGCCGCTACTTGGCCCACAAGCACGGCTACAACGGCGCCAACCAGCTCGAGGCCGCCCGCATCGACATCGCCTACGAGGGCGCCAACGACTTCCTGGGCATCATGCTCAACTACACCCTCAGCACGCCCGACGCGCAGAAGCCCGCCGCGTTGAAGAACCTCCTCGACAACGTCGTGCCGACCCAGTTCCAGTACTTCTCGGCGATCCTCCAGAAGAACGGCGGAAACGGCTACTTCGTGGGCAACAAGGTGAGCTACGCCGACCTGGCCCTCTACAACGCCCTCAACACGCTGCTCAGGCTGCCTGGCGGGTCGGCCGTCGTCGACCGCTTCCCGCTGGTCAGGAAGCTCCACACGGTGGTCTCCCAGCGCCCGCGCATCCGCGCCTACGCCGCGCGCGACGTCTACAACCCCAAGAAGGCCGCCCTCTAAGCGCCCTCTCTTTTGTTCGTTGTTGCACAACATGACTGCCTTTATGACAAGACGAGACCTGTCCAGACGCAACAGTTCTACATTTGTTTACTTTAATATTTGTTGATTTCTTATTTTAATATCAATTGAATTCAGGCCTGCTGCGGCGGCTCGAAGAAGAGGGCGATGGGGTCGGAGGCGAGGGTGTTGAGGCGGCGCGTGACGACGTGCCTCCGGTCCTTGGAGAGGCGCTCGAAGCGCTCGCGAGCCTCGGGGCGCTTGAGGAGGTCCTCGAGCGCGTCCTGGGCCAGGAGGCCGATCAGGAGGCCGCGCTTGCGCATGTGCGAGCGGCGGACCTCGTCCTCGGCCCCGATCTTGGAGACGACCGCCGTGAGCCGGTTGGCGTTGACGTAGCGGGCGAGCTCCTCGCACAGCCACTGGACCGCCTGGGCCTCCTCGGGGTCGCTGGCCGCCAGGCGGTCCATCTGCTCCTTGAGCCGCGCGTCGTTGCCGAGCTTGGCGTTGCGGTCCTTCTTGGCCGGGTCGGGCTTGCGCACGTCGATGATCTCAGAGAAGAGGTCGATCTTCTTCTTGAGGATCACGCGCGCGCCCTTGACCGTGTAGGCGTTGCGCACGGGCTTGAGCACGGTCCCCTCGGCCAGGTTCTTGTACTCGGCGTAGCGCGCGCCGGCCAGCGGCGGGAGGCCGCGGCGCGCGGGCAGCGTCGTCGGGAACTCGTGCGGGAAGGCCAGGCACGCCTCGAACGAGCCCCGGAAGAGCGGCTCCGCGTAGAAGAAGCCCGCCGCCTTGAAGATCTGCTCCGCCACGTCGTAGTCCAGGTACCGCTGCCCGTCGTGCAGGTCGAACGCGAAGAAGTCGTACGTCGGCCTGCCCGCCATCATCACCATCATCGTGATGAGCAACGACAACGACGACGACAACAAGGAAGACCACCACGACGATGAAGATGACGACGACGACGACGACGACGGAGGCGGGAGGAGGCGCGTACGAGTAGTAGATGCCCTTCTGGACGTGGGCCTGGGAGGCGGGGGTGGGGAGGCCCGGGTACATGCCCCCGAACAGCTCCCCGTACACGTAGAGCTCCTTCGGCAGCGGCTCCGCCGGCTTGGCCTCGAAGGCCTTGGTCTCGGCCTCAGCCTCGGTCCCGGCCTCGGACGTCGACGTCTCGTCGGCCGTCCCTGGAACGAGAAAAGGGAGAGACGCCTCTCGGTAAGCGGACCGAGACGACGACGACGACTGAAGACTGAAGACTGACGGTGGATGGTTGACGACGTACGTCGATGACGTGGCTGGGGCGGGTGGAGCGCGTAGTGCTCGCGGAGCAGCTGGAAGGCGTGCAGCACCTTGGCCCCGTACATGTCCAACAGGATCTCCCACCCCGGGTAGTACTTGTCTGGAACCGGATAACACGATGATAATAAAATAAAATAAAATAAAATAAAGGAAAATAAAATAAAATAAAATGTAGAACGTGTGCGCCACATGAACAAACAAGAAGAGAAAACACACGTCAGCACAGCTGTGGGGGCATCGCCGTCTGTACGGACACCGGAAGGTGGCCCACAGGGAGGAGAGGGATGGGGCACCGCCGGGAGTGAGGAGGGCCTGCCGCCGGGCCGCCGAGACGGTGGTGCCGTCGGTGAGGAAGCAAAAGTTGGAGCCGTGCACCTTCTCCATCACCACCCACTCGCCCGCTACATTGCGCGCGTGGTACACGTCAGCAGCCGCCACGGGATTTTGGTCTCTCAACAAACACAGGAGAGGGAAGGAGAGGGACGCGGCACCATCGAGGCCGGCTTCGCGCAGGGCGTCGGCCTCCAGCTGGTGGTTCTCGATGGAGGCGTACCGCCGGAACCGCAGCCCGGTGGTGCTGGCCGGCGCCCCACCGGGAGGAGCAGGGGACACTGCACCCCCCACGCGCGCAACAGAAGAGGGAAGGACGACACGTGAGCACCCACCGGTGGGTGGTCGAGTCTGGTTTTTATACATGTATATCATGTACCGGTCGACTGAGGTGGCGACTGTTGTACAACTGCTTCCATGCTTCTTTTGTGTGTCTTGGTGGAGAGGCGGTGCTGTGTGCTCAGAGTTTCTCGTGGTGGTCAAGCTTCCCTGTTCTTGTGGCTCGCGAGCGCAGAAATTACCCGGAAAATAAAGAGCTGAAAAAAGGGTGTTTTTTTTTGTGCTTCCTTGCCCAGAAGCACAGGAGATGCGGAGGAGCACAAAGGCCGCGCTGGCGGTGGGCGCCGTGTGTTTCGGGGCGGGTGTGGCGGCCACTGCGCTTGGCTTCGTCGGCAGCGGTCCGCTGCAGACGCGCCGCACTGTGCTCGCGGCCGAGCTTGACGGTACGTGTGGTCGCCCACACGCGGGAACATGCGCGCTCCCCAATAGTTCGAGGCCTCATTGTGGCGCCACACACGCACGCGCGCATGTTCTGCAGGAGGAGGAGGAGGAGGAGAGGCGGTGGACCACCAGGCGCCGATGCTGAGGCGCAGGTTGCCCAGCGTGGAGAAGGCCGAGGCTACCACCACGCACGACGCGGGCCTGCGAGCGACGCGGGAGCGACGCGCGACGGTGCTGGCCGACCCGCAGTGGCGGCCCGTCAACTTGCCCACGTTCGAGGACCGCCGCGCGCTGGGCGCCCGAGGCCGTACGGTCCCTCCCGCGAATGGCCAAGCACTGCACTTGCCTTGTTGACGTGGTGAAGACAACTTTGTTTTTTCTCGTCGGCACAGAGCACTACGTGTGGCAGGACTCCAAGTTTGCCGGATTCGAGCTGTACTTCAACGACACCGCGCGGTCGGCCCTCGCCTTCATCGACTTTGGCACCCGCTGTGAGGGCCCGCCTGGTACCTGGCCTCCTCAGGGTGAGCGGTAGCGGCGATCGCCAGCCTGACATCAAATACGGGGCCCTTCTTCGTGTGCGCCACCAGGATGCGTGCACGGGGGCGCACTGGCCACGCTCTTTGACAACGTGCTGGGCAGCACCGTGGTGGAGGGCCTCAAGGGCCAGCGCGCCGTCACCCTCAACCTCAACGTCAACTACCGCAAGGTGCGTGGCAACATGCTAGATGGCGCAGAGGAAGATGATGAAACTGATGACGATTCTGGTTAATGATGGTGATGGTGATGATGATGGTGATGAGACCAGTTCACGCCGCTGGGGAGTGTGAAGGTCATGGAGACGCGGATTGAGCGAGTGGACGGGCGCAAAGTATACGTCACGGCCACCCTGGTCGACGGGGAGGATGGCACCCTCCACGCAGACGCCTCGGCCCTGTTCCTGGTGGTCAACTGGCAGCAGATCAAGGACAAGATCCACCGGACGCCTGATCCTCCGGTTGCCCACGCCAGCCAACACCAACATGGCGCCGACACCACCACGAGCTGACGCAGGAAAAGCAAAGGGAAAATAAGTAATAAAAAAAAAATACAACTGAATCTCTTGTGGCTGGTTGTTGAATTTGTGGACCCAACAAGCAAGAGTTGTGGCAAGAAGGGGGCGGAGATGCAAGCAGAGGCGGATAAGCTCAAAAATGAGGGCAATAAGCTCTTCACAGGTTCCCTTTGCCCGCTATCAGTGCCATAGCCTGGCACGGCAGCAGTTAACTTGCATCTTCTTTTTCATTCATCTTCCATAATTTTGAATCTCCCATTTGCATCTTCATCCAGACCACAAGTTCCAGGCGGCTCTTGAAGCGTACACGAAAGCCATTGAGATAGCGCCGTCTGCGATTTTGTACTCGAATCGCGCTTTCGGTAAGTGGCACTACTTCGCCGCCATCACGAAACACTTCTCCCTTTTGGCTAATGCACTGTTACCCTTTTTGCTTCCCTTTTGTCTTGACTTGCAGCCCACATCAAACTCGAGAGCTACGGCTCGGCCATCGAGGATGCCACGAAAGCGATTGAACTCGATCCCACCTATGTGAAGGTGCAGCGCTTCTCCAGGCCCTCTCCCTTCATCACTGAGAGAGAGAGAGAGAGGAGATCTGTTGGCTTGGTGTCTGTCATGTGGCTCACCAAGAACTCGCTCACGCGTGCAGGCCTATTACCGGCGAGGCAGCGCCAGCTTGGCGCTCCGCAAGTTCAAGGACAGCTTGCGAGACTTCAAGGAGGTTCGTCTCCATCATGGAGAGTTGAAGAATTCGTGAACCCCCTTCTTCTTCTCTTTTTCTCTCTCACACGACCCCTTTCCCTTCTTGTTGGTCGTCGCAGGCGGTCAAGATCGCGCCCAAGGACAGAGACTGCCGGGCCAAGTACAAGGAGTGCGAGAAGGCCTACAAGGAGGCCCGCTGGAGCGACGCCATCGCCGTCGACCACAAGGCCTCGTCGCCCTTCAACAACATCGGCGACATCGACGCTATCGGTGCCATTCCCCCCCCCCCTCTCCCTCCCTTTTCTCTTCTTCTTCTTCCATCCAACTGTCGTGCGCTATCATCATCTTCGTCGTCAACATCAACATCGTGGTCGATGATGCTCACCACTACCATCATCATCATCAATGTAAGCAGTGGTGGAGGGCGAGTATGACGGGCCGCATCTGCAGGGCACCATCACCCTCGACTTTGTCATGTTCATGATCGAGCACTTCAAGAAGCAGAAGCGCCTCCACAAGAAGTGACGTCCCCTCTCCTCACCGCCACCGCCAGGAAGATGTACTGATGTTCTGATGTTCATGTTGGTGGTGATGACGATGATGATGGCACCAGGTACGTGCTGCAGATCCTGGTGGAGACGAAGAAGCTGTTCGAGGCCGAGCCGACGCTGGTGGACCTGAACTTCCCGCCGGGCGGGCGCGTCACCGTGTTTGGCGACGTGCACGGGCAGTTCTACGACCTCCTCAACGTCTTCCAGCTCAACGGCTTCCCGTCGGAGACCAACCCGTGCGTCTTCAACGGCGACTTTGTCGACCGGTGCGAGCCCCATCCCCCGCCCTCCCTCGTGACGATCGTTGTCATCGTCACCATCGTCGTCGTCGTCGTCGTCCTCTGTGAGGATCCGGAGTCAGTGTGTGTGTGTGTGTGTGCGTGTGCGGGCGGAAGGCTAACATGGTGCTGCGTAGAGGGAGCTTCTCGACCGAGGTCATCCTCACGCTGCTGGCGTTCAAGTGGCTCTACCCGCAGCACGTCTTCCTGAACCGCGGCAACCACGAGGCCCAGACCATGAACAAGGCACACTCGCCGGGCCCTCCCCCCCCCTCTCTTCTCGTCATTGTCCCTCCGTCGTCGCCATCGAGACGTTATGGCCCTCCCCCCCTCGCTTCCGCCTTTCAAGTGCTGACGATGGATGATGGTGATGGACGGATGGGGGGGTGGCTCTCGTCGTCGTTTGCAGGTGTACGGATTCGAGGGCGAGGTCAAGGCCAAGTACTCGCAGTTCATCTACGAGCTCTTCACCGCGCTCTTCTGCACGCAGCCCCTCGGCACCGTCATCAACAACAAGGTGCGCGCAGCCTTGTCCTTCTTCCTCCATGGGGTGATGTCCACTGGAATTCAAACAATGCTGATGATGGTGGTGATGATGATGCGAATGGTCGTATTGTGGGGGGGAGCAGATCCTGGTGGTGCACGGAGGGCTGTTCTCCAAGGACGGAGTGACGCTCAACGACATCAGGACGCTGGATCGCTTCCGAGAGCCGCCGGACGAGGGCATCATGTGCGACATCATGTGGGCCGACCCGCAGCCCCAGCCGGGCCGATCGCCCTCCAAGCGCGGCGTGGGCCTCTCCTTTGGGCCCGACGTCACGCGGCGGTTCCTCGAGCAGAACGGGCTCGAGCTCATCGTGCGCTCGCACGAGTGCAAGGACGGCGGCTACGAGGTGGCGCACGACGGCCGCTGCATCACGGTCTTCTCGGCGCCCAACTACTGCGACCAGGTGGGCAACAAGGGCGCCATCGTCATCTTCAAGGACGACCTCAAGCCGTCGTTCCTCACCTTTGACGCCGTCGTACGTCCTCCTCTTCACCAACAATCTTCCAATCATCCGCCTTTTCTTTCTTTGTTTCTTTGTTTTAATGTGGTCTTTGTACGCAGCCCCATCCCGAGATGCCGCCGATGGCCTACGCCAGCAACTACTCGTCCATGTTCGGCCTGTAAGCCTCAAGACGAGGCGAGCGGGGACCTGCCTGGCTGCTTTTTTCGTCACGTCGCGTTGTGGTTTACGGCGCAAGGAGTGAGTGAAGTAAACTAGCCGGGGGATCCTCACGGCCGAACAGCAACAAGGGGTTGTAAAGTTCACCACTGGTGCAGATGGATGAAGGTGCCTAGGTTCATGTTTAGGCAAGCGCCACCTCAAGCTCCGGTGGTAACTGCTGCTGGTCTATCTCGTGGAATTTGTAACTCGCTCTGCTCACCAACGCGGCGCTGCTTCGAGAATAATTGTAATTCGTTGAATGCTCCTGCCGTCATGTGGGGTTTTAAGCGCAAGGTAGCGGCCTCGATCACTTCATCTTCTACTCCAACCACCAAACACTCCCCCACACATAATGTCCTGGTCCACTCTCAACCGCAAGGCCCCCAACATGTTCAACGAGCACGTAAGTTCCTCCTTCTCGTCTCCGGAGTAATTCGGGAATGTGCGCTCACCAGTGCATCATCACTGTCCCCACACAGACCAAGCCGGTGTGGCTCACCCTCTTCCCGCTCATCGCCGGCGGTTGCGCCTGGGCTGGCTACGTCAGCGCGCGCACCCTCTTCGGCCACAACGAGATTGTGTACGTTGTCCTACTCATTTTAATTAATCTCCGGTGCGCGGTGACGATTTCAGTGTCCTCACTGGTTTCCCTCTCTTCAGCATCTCCGGCAAGGGTGAGGAGCCCTACCTGCTCCGTGACTCGCCCAAGCTCATGGGTCGTGCCACTAACATCTCCACCCGCGAGAAGTACGACCGCATGATGGACGGCAAGATGTAAGCAAATTATTTGCCGCTTGACAGCGCAATATTTTTGCCCTTTTTTCTGCTACACAAATGCTCTGAGAGATGGAGGTTTGGCCCATCGTGCTGAGGATATTACTCGATAAATAAAAGAAAATGTATATGACGCGAATCTCTTCACGAGCGACCGGATCTTGCTGCTATCAAGTAGAAATAGAAGCTGTTTTCTTTTGCACGAAACCAAGAAACACCACACGAGAGCGATGTGGAGTGCTGCGGGATGGGAGCTGCGGGTGTTCATCCCTGTGGCTGCGCCTGCAGCACCTCTAGAGGCCGGCAACCCCGCTGCGCAGAGCGAGGCGGAAGATGCTGTGCATTGCACACGTGAAGACGAAGAGGCGGTGGCTGAGGAAGACGTGCTGGACGTGTTTGCGTGGGCGAAGCGCCACAAGAAGAGCCTAAAGGCTCAGCGAGAGCAGCAGGAAGGCAAGAAGAAGGGGAGTGGCAAGAAGAAGGACAAGAAGAAAGACAAAAAGAAGAAGAAGAACAAGGGCAAGAAAGGCAAAAAGGAGAAGGAGAAGGACGAGGACGAGGACCAGGAAGAAGAAGAGCAGGAGCAAGAGGCACACGATGACAAGAAGAAGAGAAAGAAAGACGGGGAGCCCACCGAGCGGCGAACGGACTACTACATCCATCTCGCCCCGTGGCCGGCCACCACGACCGTGCTTCCTCCTGGCCACGGAAGCGAGCAGGGCGAGGACACGGACGAAGCTGCCGTAGGGCGGTGGGTCGAGGAGGGTTGCGGCCTCAAGCTGCGCGGCGGCCGCTGGGGCTACCAGCTTGAGCTCAAGGTGCGCACTGCCGTCGAGGGCGAGGACCGCGAGCTGGGCGACGACCAAGCCGCCACCGCCACCAGCCAGGCCGGGCTGCAGGCCGAGAGGTGGGTCAAGCTGGGCCTGCCCCACGTGCAAGAGGACGCCGTGGGCCTGCCCCCGCGCGGCGTGGCCGACCTGGTGGTCCTTCATGGCGCCCTCGCCGCGGCGGTCGTGGACGAGCGCCCGACGTCGGCTGCGGAGACGCTGCTGGGCGGGCTGCTGCAGCTCGTGCGCCGCCTGGCGCACCGCTTCGCCTCGTCAGACGACGAGGAAACGCACGTCCAGGCGCAGGTGGCTGCGGCGCGTCAGGCCATCGGGCAGCGCCTCCTGCTGGCTGCCACCGGCCACGACGTCGCCACGCCCGTGGCCACCGCCGACGACGACAGTGACAACAAAGATGGTGACGAGGCCGAGCTGGGCGACGCCCAGGAGCCACCGTCCGCGCCGCTCGAGCAGGGCCAAAGTCAAAGTGCCGAGGGCGCTCAGCCGGAGGCCATCATTGTCGCGAATGACGATGATGTGAAGGAGGAAACGGAGGAGAAGAAGGAGAAGGAAGAGGGACAAGAGATGAGGCATCATGAGGAACCAACAGAGGTGAAGCACAGTGATGAGGCAACGACGGCACCGTTGTGTGGCGTGTGGCGGGTTGACAAGGCTCGACGGCAACGCAACCTCAAGTGGCGGCGCCCTGAACTGGCCAGCGCGCCACCAGACGCGCAGAGGGACGAGGGGGACGAAGGCCTTCTTAAGAAGAGGAAGAAGGAAGTGCTGGTGGTGGAGCAAACCGACATCTCCACGAGCACGTACCTCTCTGTCGTAGGAGCCGAAGGTTAGTGTTCAACACCTCTCTCCTATGGTACATAGCAACCACGGCGGGCTCACCAAAGTCGAGTAGCAGGAGGACATGGCGACAAGGCGGACGGACAGGAGCTGCGCGAGGAGCATCGCGGGCACTTTGTTTCGGTATGTGTAGAAGGTGGAAGCCCTGAGGTGTTGCGCGACTTCATGACAGCCTTCCTTTCGTCCTTGTCCCACTTGCCCGTATGTACACCTCCACAACCTCTTTTATGTTTCTTCTTCTATGTAGAACAATGATTTATAATATTTCTCTATTGTTCTTCTTCTTCTTCTTCTTCTTCGTGCAGGAGCGTCCGGTAGTGGCGGGCTACCCGGCTTGGATCGCAGGCCTGGCGCACAACAGCCACAAAAGCACCTAAGGCAGCAGGTCGCCGTCGAGATGATCAGCCCGTTGGGGACGCTCCTTTGCACGCCCACAACGTAGCTGCCGGGCGGGCGGGAGCCGTGCACGGTGGCGCGTGAACAGAGACCAAGAGGATCCTCTGAGGTGATGGGGCGAGGTTGCCTTAGGAACGCGAAAATGAAACGGAGGGAAACTTGTGCGACGGGCGAGGACATTTAGCCTGCTGGCGCACACACACGCGCGCGTGTAAAAAGATCTCCTCCTACATCTCCCCGTGTAGCACACGCGGGGACGAGCTACACTTTCACATGGATGGACTGGATTTTGGTTCGTTTGGGGTGTTCTCCCGTGAGGGCAAGAGGCACGCCAATGAAGATCGATACGTTGCATTTACCCATCTCCATCTGTGCCCCAACATCTCCATCCCAGGTAACCTTTGCCGTTTTGTTGGTTTCACCCTTGCCACCCCACTTGGCGAGTCCCCTTTCATTTGCCATTTTTTTGTTGAGCTCCAATTAAATGAACATTTTTATCCATTTAATTGAGATCTCACGATCGTTGTGTCCCCAACCACACAGCCTGGCAGCAGCAGAAGAAGAAGAAAAAGAAGAAGAAGGGAGGAGCTTCAGGCGGGGATTCGACGACAACGACGTCGTTGAGCAAGTCGGTGGGCAGCAAAGTCGACAAGCCTTCCCCCTCCGCTTCATCCTCGAAGGAAGAGGCAGAGGGCGGCTACCTGCCCCTTTCGTACTTTGCGGTCTACGACGGCCACGGCGGCTCGCTGTGCGTCGAGACCGTGCGGGCGCGCCTCCACAAGTACATCATCAACCAGCGCACACGCGGCCTCTTCTTCGTCCGCGACCCGGAGCTCATCAATGAAATGCTGTACGTGCGCGCGCGTCTTTTCTTCATTGTCGTCGTCCTCTTCCTCTTGTATCGGGCGCTGAGGCCTCACGTCGCGTGCGCGCATGTGTGTTCCGTGCAGCATTCGAGAGGCCATTCGGCGCGGGTTCGAGGACATGGACCGCGAGGTCCTCCGCGTCACCGAGCAGAAGGTCCGTCAGCGCGCGCCAACAATCGCAGCATCACCCCGTATTTTATTTTTATAGATTTCTTTTTATTATTATTCTTATCGAGTATTACTTTTAATTGATTTGTTTCACTAAATATGGAAAATGGTGGCACAGAACGACTCGAGCGGCTCCTGCGCGGTGGTGATCATCCTCCTCTACAACCGCATGTTCATCGCTCATGTCGGCGACACGCGCGCTGTACTGGGGCAGCTCAAAGGTGCGCTTGCCCTCTCTCTCCCTCCCTTTCCCCTCTGCTTCGATGCCTCTGTGCGTGTCTGTATTCATTTTTATTTAAATTTGATTATGTTTTTATATGATTTTTAATAAATTGTTTGCATTGTTTTCATTGTTTTCGTTATTTCTTGCAGGCGGGGGAGCAGGTCTGCAGGGGAGCGTGTCGGAGCCCTTCTCGCCGCTGCCCACGCGCCTCTACGGGGAGCTCAAAAAGACCAACTCAGACAACAGCATCCTCCCCGGCCACCTTAGCAGTGCGCCTCGCCTCCCTCTCTCCCTCCTCGCTACTGCGATCAACAAGAAGATGATGCTGATGATGAATGGATGAATGGATGAATGAATGGGGGGAGCAGCCGGGGAGATGGTGTCGTCGCGATCGGCCGACGGCATGGCGACGCCGCGCCGACGGGAGCGAAGATTGTCGGACGAGGACCGCGGGCGTCCGGACCCCAAGTGGGCGCGGAAGACGCTCAAGAAGCTCAACACGGTGGTCCTCACCGAGGACCACAAGGCCAGCAGCGAGAAGGAGAAGAAGCGCATGAAGCTCAAGGGCGGCTTCGTCGCCAACGGCCGCGTCTTTGGCATCCTCGCCGTGCGTCCCTGCCCCATCACGGCCGATGTTGTTAACGTCCACGATGCTGATGCTGATAGCGGTTATGCTGATGATGATGATGGGCGTGCAGGTGGCGCGAGCGTTCGGGGACCGATCGCTGAAGATGTCGCCGCAGGAGTACCAGCTCCGCAAGGTCAAGGGCGGGCCGGAGAGCAACCGGACGAGCAGCCGCCCGGCTCTCGCCCTCAGCCAGGAGAGCGACGAGAGCAGCGACGAGGAGCGGGCCCGCAACAGGAGCAACAGCAGCAGCAGCAGCAGCAGCAAACACGACGGCGACAGCGAGGCCTCTGGCGGCGATGCCGAGGCCGAGGCCGAGCCGGAGAAGGAGGCGGAGGGAGCCGAGAGCGGCGCGGTGGCCACCAGCACGACGACGCCGCGGGCCGAGACCGAGGCCGAAGCCGAGACTGGGACAGCGGCAGCCGCCAGAGTGGGCCACCAGGTGTCGAGCTCGGGCCAGGTGGCGGTGAAGCGGCACAGCGCGCGCGCGGCGACGGCGTCAGCGCAGCGCGGGAAGGACCTCGTGGCGGGCCTGCCCTTTGAGAACGACGAGCTGTGGGCGTGGGTCGAGTCGCGCGAGTTCAGGATCGACGAGGAGGCCGAGGCGCGCGCGCGCAAGGAGCGCAAGAAGCGCGAGAAGGAGGAGCGGGCGCGGGCCGGGGGCGGCGACCTCAAGGCCAGCGGCGAGGGCAAGAACGGCGCCTACGAGGCCATGACGGAGAAGGAGATGAAGCGAAGGCAGGACAAGGCCCTCAAGAAGCGGTCCAAGCAGATCAAGAAGGAGAAGGAGCAGCTCAAGGAGAAGGAGCGCAAGGTCAAGGAGATGGCCAAGATCCAGGAGCGACGCGGCACCGCCGGCGAGGGCGTCGTCGTCGCCCTGCCCGACATCGACTGCCGCATCATCTCGCCGGAGGACCGATTCGTGCTCATCGCCTCGGACGGCCTGTGGGACGTGTGCCCGAGCAAGGAGGCCGTCAAGCTCGTGTCGCAGCTCTACATCGAGAAGCAGTTCCGCCCGCCGGCCGTGGCGACGGCTGAGGAGGCCGACGCCACGCCCAGCTCCACAAATCCGCTGCCGACCGACGGCGGGCCGGTGCCGGGCACGCCCGTCCCCGTGCTCCGCTCCCTGTGCGAAATCATCTGCCGGACCGCGCGAAAAAGCGGCAGCTCGGACGACATCACGTCCCTGCTCATCGCCCTCCATCCCGCCCTCATCTGAGGACACCCTGTGCCCACTACGTGCGTCGGCCAGAAAATAATTATAAGCAAAACAAACATGTTTATTCTTGTTCTTCCTCTGCTCGTTTGCTGGTCTTCTTGTTCGCCGTGCAACAGGTCCCGGCTGCATGAAAAAGCACCGTAATAGGAAGAGAGAAAACAAAGGAAACGCTCATGCTTTACCTCAGCGCCAACGAATTTTCAGTGGACTGCTGCCAGGCTTGCTGAGCGCAGGCTACGGCCAATGAGCAGAGAAAGACAACGTGCGTGTCCACTGCAGGCCAGTCCTGGAGCCGGCACTTTTCCACGCCCGCCCACGCACTCATTCTTCTCCCAACTCAGCGCCCACCCCACACACACACACACACACCGCTCCCCAGGCCTAAGTGTAGAGGAGAGTCCAAAACCGCCCATGTCAGACACGTCATCGCTTCCCTCGGTCGAAGAGCTCGAGGCCCTCACCTCGCAGTGCCTGGCGAGGACCTTCACCGACCAGCAGGTCCAGGCCATTCTCGGCCACTCGCGCCAGCTGGCCTCCTTTGGCTTCAGCGACTACGTCGACCGCGAAGATCTGCGCAAGATCTTCAAGGACGAGAAGAAGAAGAAGGACAAGAAGAAGGACAAGAAGAAAAAAGACAAGAAGAAGGACAAAAAGAAGGACAAGAAGAAAGATAAGAAGAAGAAGGACAAGAAGAAGGACAAGAAGAAGGACAAGAAGAAAGGTAAGAAGGACAAGAAGAAGAAGGACAAGAAGAAGGACAAGAAAAAGGACAAGAAGTATAAGAAGAAGGACAAGAAGGACAAGAAGAAGTACAAGGAGGGTTACGAGGAGCAGCCGTGGAGGCCGGCTGAGTGGAGCCTCAGCAAGGAGGCCAAGGACCAAGGCAAGGAGTACGACTTTGATGAAGACGAAACCAGCTACGTCCGCTCGAGGCTGCAGGAAGTTCGCGGTACTGCCCCCCCCCCTCTTCTTCTCTTCTTTCTCTGCCAATCAATTCGCCTTACTTACTTCGTCCCTCACAGAGAAACTGCTGCACAAGCGCGAGAACAGCGTCAGCAACTTCGCGCCGTGCATGCTGCTCTACTCGGACAGCTCCGCCGGGCCTGATACTCGCGAGACTAAGCTGTACGGCTCCACGCTCACGTCAAGCCGCCCTCTCTCGCGCTCACTGTCACGTGTGGCTGTGCCTCTACACGAAAACAGGGACGAGCAGTGCACGCTCCTGAGGAAGGCCAGCACGCACGCGCTCAAGAGCGAGCAATGCTGGTCGCAGTACCTCGCCAAGATGGACGAGTGCCTCCACCACCGCACGGGCGAGTACTGCCTGCGCGCCTTCCGCCCTCTGGAGAGGCAGTGCGCTCAGGTACTTACACCCCCACAATCTCCTCCCCGGCTTGGCTTGGACTTACTCTGGTTCACTGACGACTCGCTGTTGGTGTCTTGCTGTAGTCTGGCTGGAGGAGCGTCAACGACCTGAGGAAACTGGCCAGATTGCGCAGCAAGGAGGAGGTTGACCTCCAGTGATTGGGCTCAAAGTGGCCATGACCTGGCGGGCGTGACCTGCCTTTGTAGCCTGGGCTTGTGGTCCGAGATGCGCGCGCATCTACCGAGCAAGCCCACTGCGGCCGCTAACGGAAGGCTGCAAAGAAAAAATAGTTTGTTTACTCCAAAACTGGTTTCCCTGGTCCGTTTTCTCTCTGCTTTTTCGTTGGTGGAAAACGACGGGAAATGTTGCCGAGAGGCGGGCCTTGGCTACCAACCAGCCGAGGACGGCATCGGTTACTTTCCTGTTTCTTTGTCGACAAGCCGACACACCCGCAACAAACGTGAAGACGACAGGCGGCCATGCAGACGGCCTGCTGAACCTCGCCTCCATCATCGACATCCTTTCTCCGCAAATTCCTTTCCTCTCCTCTTTACCGCGGCTTTTGAGCCCGCCAAGCGGCGTGACGTAAGGAGGCAACGATGCTCGACACCAACACACGCATTAATGACCACGTTATCTGGCTGCCTCGCGGGCAGACCGTTGCAGCCCAGGTGCCCTACACGAAGCGCAAGCAAGAGTGGATTGTGGCGTCGGTCGTCTCCTGGAATGAAGACGAATTGACGTACGTAGTTCTTGTATTTCTTCTTGGCGCATACAGTATCGAAGCTAACATCTCCTCTTTTTTTTTAAATTTTGTTCCCTCCAGCTACGTGGTGAAGGATGAGTTTCCAGAGAACAAGAAGATGAAGTCATGGACCATCCCTTACCACAAAGTTATCCGCTTTCCTCGCGACTTGAAGGACACTTTGAGCCCGGGGGACCGTGTTCTGTCGTTGTGGTACATTCCCGATACCGAGGAATGGTCTTCTATGTTCTATGAGGCCACCATCGTCAACGCCGACGAAGTAGACAAGGTATTAAACCCCCCCCAAACAACATTCTCGTATCGCTGATCACAAACAATGGAAATGTACTTGCAGACCAGCACAATTTTGTTGCGGTTCAATGGAGATGATGAGGTCTATGAAATCGACTCCATGAAAATTGTAAAGGTGTGTGCAATCATCTTCGCCTTAGCTGGCTTCCACGGCGGCTGATCTTTCTTCTTCCAGAAGCCAAAACGCAGGTCCAAAGTGCCCAAACGAGCTTTCTCGGCCGCCAATGGCAGTCTCTCTCCTCTTCCTTCTCCACCATCTGATGGTATCCCCCATCCCTCAATTTCCGGCTCCCAAATGCCAGCAATTGCTGACATGCGCTCCTGATCAATTCAGTCTACGATGATTCTCGGCATCAACGATCCGCTTCTCCACCAGAGCAGCCCGCATCCAAAAAGCAGAGGGTGAAAATGGAAATGGAGGACTATCAACCATCGGCCACGCGAAGCGGCGTGGAAACTTCTCCCTTCTCCCCAACATCTTCAGCGTCTTCTACATCTATCTCTTCTGCTACTTCCTCCTCTCCCTACTTCAAATCTATAGGCGGCGCCCCTGGCGCTTCCAGTGCGGTCACAAGCGGCGCCAGTGGCTCTCGAGAAAGAAGCCCTGAACGAGAGCAACAGCACCAGTCAAGCCACTCTGCGCCTGTGTCAGCTGCCGTCTTCAACAGCCGCTACCAATTTTGTGGAGTGCTTGGGAAGAAGATGAAGCGAATGGGCGCGATACTGAATGAGCGCAGCAAGGTGTCCAACACGTAGCCTCGTCGTCGTCCTCCTCTCTCTCTTCTCACCTCTCTTTATGACTTACTCTTTGTCTGTATGTAGCACTCCTCGATTCGCATAATCACAACAATTTTTTTGGCTTTTACCCCTTTCCCCTCTCGTTGGCGCTTTTTTGGCGAAGCGTCGCGTTTAGGAAAAAGGGGTGCTTTGGCTGTAGCCTCAACCTGTGGCCCCTTGTCCGTCCCACCGTTCACGCTGACTTCCACTGATATGAGCCTTACAGACGGCGAAAACCGCAAGGTGCGCAGCGCAGTCGCGGGGCAAGTCAAAGCCCTGGCAGTCGCCCGCCTCTACACGGCGCGCGACCGGGGATGGAGCTACGAGGGCAAGTGGGGCGGCCTTGCCCTGGTTGCTGACATGAACTCCCATTTTCTGCGTTTGGTCGACATCAACCGAGGTTGTACCATCTGGGAACACGAGCTCTACGAGAACTTTAGCTACGACTGCCCCACTCCCTTCTTCCACACGTTCGAGGGCCAACAGGCTGTTATGGGTCTCTCTTTCGCTGATGAACAAGAAGCCTTCAAATTCCAAGCTGCTGTCACGGACGCAAACCGCTGTCTTCCATCCGTGCCCAGCACTCCCTTGTCTGCCTCCGGCATGATGCCCCCTCGCTTGATGACGCCGCCGCTCCCGCTCGGAGGCAGCGCGACCGGTCTTGGCGCCCCTCATGGCCCTTCCCTTGCCGTACCAGGCCGTCCAGCCCCAGTTTCTCCGCGCGTGCACAGTACGCGTCAAGCGTTTGCCCTCTCACGAGCTGGTTGCTGGCCACTGCGATGCTAACACTCCCCATTTTCGTCCCCTTCGCAGCTCCGGGGCCGTCCTCTTCTTCTCCCTCTCCGCCTTCTTCAGCCGGTGCAACTACGACTGCCGGTTCTGCCTCGGCCAAGAGGAAGGAGAAGAAGAAGGAAAAGGAGAAGAAGGGCTGGTTCGATCGCATCACCACCCTCGGCGGTCTCCTCACCGTGGAGCAAGACCCTAGCGGTACGGCGCCTGGTCCAGGCCCTTTTGCCTTATTTCGCATTCTCGGCGCTGACCGGTGTGCTGCTCCACATTCAGAAACCATCTCCCTCAGCGCTCCGCAGAACTTCCGCCACGAGTCACACATCGGTGCCACGCTTCTCTCTTCTCCTCCTTGGCGCTTGCTGAAGGCCGCCATCCTGGCCATCCTGACTGACGTGATCTGCTCTTCCTTTCTCCTTCGTGTGGCCAGGGTGGGATCACACCAACGGCTTCGAGATCCGCAACATTCCTCCCGAGTGGCGGCGCCTGTTCCAGCAGGCTGGCATTAAGAAGAGCGAGCTGCGCAATGGTGCGCTGTCGCATTGTAACGCATCGCCGTTTCGTGTTCTATTCAATAACAAGCCATTACGGTGGCTCGCGGTTTGCAGGCGAAACGGCCAAGTTCATCATGGACACCGTCGCAGAGGCCACGATGGGCTTGAATCCTACCGCAGCGCCGGCCCCACCTCCCACACTCCCTGCGCGGCCTTCGTCCCTCACCAACGGCGGCCCGCCGCCGCCGATGCCGCCCGCGCCCTCGGCAGGGCCTCCGCCGCCGGGGCCACCGCCCCCACCCGGCCCGCCGGCCCCGACCCCTCCCGCCCGCTTCGCCCCGCCGCCGACTGGCGGGCCACCGCCTCCGCCCGGCCCGCCTCCGCCTCTCGACCCGGCGTCGGGCAGCTCGGCCAGGGGCGGCCTTCTGGATGGCCTCCAGTCGGTGACGCTGCGCAAAAAGACCCAGGGGCTGCCCGACATCAAGAACCTGAATGATGAGCAGGGCAACTCGCTCGTGGACACCCTGGCCGCCGCCATGGCGGCCCGGCGTCCGGCCATGAGCGACGACGACGAGCCGGAGCTTGACTCTGGCGATGAGTGGAGCGACTGAGGGACCTTGTAGAAGAGAACGTGAAAGTTTGCCCTAAACAAAAAGGAAAAACAAACGAAGGAAAGAGCACAAGGTTTGCACTCGATTCGTCGACACGCCAAGTTGCGTACTGTGCGTTGCGAGAGCAGCCTGCTAGGATGAAGAGAACGCTCGTGGTGTCAATGCGCGAGGCAGAGTCTCGCGCTGCAGTGCGCAACTTGTACAAGCGAGTAGTGAAGATTGGCAACACGTGGGAGGCGCGTAATCCTGCGCAGACGCCCAAGGAACGCAATTTCATCTTGCAAGAAGCCCGGACGCTCTTCCACGAACACATGCACGAGACAGATCCCACCCAGATTGAACGACTGGTTCGTTGTGGTTTGTACAAATGGGCACTAGACAGCTGAAATAACTCACAAAACTCATCTATGTGCAGGTACAAGAGGCAGAGGGGCGGGTTGAAGTCGCACTGCACTACGGCATCCCCTACCAAAGGGCCAGCAACCTGCCGCCAGGGCTCAGCGCCCACGAGGACCAACGCGGCTACACTTCAGCAATCCCAGTCCCCCGCTACGAGGCCGCTGGTCATCCGGTGTTTGACTGAGTCCTCTTGCGTGCTGGCAACACTTGTGCCACCGCATAGGGGCCCTCTTCCCACTTTTCCAGCCATGTACATACCACAACAGGACCACATTCACGCAAATGGAATAATCATTTTTCAGGCTCGCGATTTATTGAGTTTATTTTTTGAATTCTGGAGCGCTATCCTAAAAGCGTCCGTTGACGCGCAACCGTTTCCCTCTCAGAGTGTGTCGCAAAAACAAGAACGAAGATCCCCAACCCTTTGCGGGCCTGCAACCTCTACTCTCTTGACCTCCTCAAGTTTTGTCCTTTGAGGTGAGCCACTCCCTCTACACGGGCTAGTCCTTGGCATCTTCTTCCTCCTCTTCTTCACCAGCAGCAGCATTACGTTTCACAGCAACAGCATAGCAGCATAGCTGCAAGATGGATTTGGGCTGGGGCGATGCGGGACATCGGGGCAACGACAACGACAACCTGTTGGGGCGCCTCTCGTTGCGCGGGTCGCGCATGATGGACTCCTGGTTCGGGATGAGCGCGCAGGACGCGCTCGAGGGGCCCTCGCTGCTCGAGCGCCAAGTCGGCACCGCCGCGGCCCTGCCCGCCATCACCGTCACGGGCCTCGGCGTGCAGGCCCTCCCCATGTGGGACATCGACTTCGGCTTCGAGCCCGGCGAGGCCTCGGCGCCGCCGCCTCCGCCGCGCGACAGCGTCTTCATCCCGGCCCTGCCCCCGCGCGGCGACGACGGCTTCATGGGCGGCGGCGACGACGGCTATGACTTTGAGATGGTGGACCTCCTCCAGCCGCCTCCCCCGCTCCCGCCCGAGCCCTACGACTTTGGCCGCGACCACCTCTCCGTCGTGGTCGACCACTCCCACCTCCTCGCCCCGCATGGCGCAGGCGACATCTCGCCCCGCTCCGGCGCCATGCGCTCCCTTCGCGCCAGCACCGTCTACCGTACCACCACCACTCGCCCCCCTTTTTATTTTGTTTTTTGTTTTTTGTTTTTTGTTTTGTTTTTTGTTTTTTGTTTTTTGTTTTTTGTTTTTTGTTTTTCAAAATGCTCGACCTCACACGCGCACAAACGCACACATGAACGCACAGAGACTTTCCTGGCGCCCGTAAAGATTCCCCCCCCCCCAATCCCCCCCAATCCACTTCAAGACCCTCATGGGTACGTGCGTGGGCAGACGCAGGGCGGGGCGGGGGACACATCCCCGCGGGACAAGATGTTCGGGGACAGCGACCTCTACGTGCAGTCGCCGCGCGCCAAGCAGCGCCTGGCGCAGGAGCACCCGCGCCCGCGCAGCCACCACCACAAAAACAACAATAACAACAACAACGACTTCTGGACCGACACCTCGAGGGCGCCGGCGCTGGGCAACGCGCGGCCGCAAGCCCGTGGGCGCGGCAACGGCGCCCCGCGCGACTACAACGACTCGCCCCGCGGCCATCGCGCCCCGCCCCCGCGAGGACCCAGCGCCACGCTGCGCAACATAACCCCCAACGCCGCCGTCTCCCGGCCCCAGGGCGGTATATATCAATGTTTCTCTATAGCTATATATGATACTTTTGCTCCCCCCCCCCTCCTATACGTGATGACGATGATGAGGGAAGAAGTGGAATGTTTCATGTGTTTCTAACGGCACAGGGAATCGTGCAGCCAAGAAGAGCGTGACAAAGTCGAGCTACTGGCCCATCTTCATCATCCTCGTCACCATCGCCGATATCGCGGCGTTCATCTTGGAGCTCGTGTGGAATGGCGGCGTTGAAGACTTTCAGATGAACCCCTTCGTACGTGCCTCGTCCCTCAACCAATTGGCGAGGGCATAGTATCTGATGGTGGTGATGGTTGATGGTTGATATCGATATCATCGCCGCTGGTGGAGCAGTTCGGACCGACGTCGGAAACGCTGAAGACGCTGGGCGCCAAGTGGGCGTTGGCCATCAAAAACAACAACGAAGCCTGGCGCTTCTTCACCGCCATGTTCCTTCATGTGGGCGTGCTCCATCTGCTCATCAACGTGGTGCGCTTCTTTTCGGCACTCGATGCGTGCTCGTTGTAGTTGTAGTTGTGGCATCATCCATCATGATTTTGTGCTGACGACCAACTCAATCCCCCCC
>NAVB01000764.1:0-10094 GCA_002179805.1 Acanthamoeba lenticulata
AAATAAAAACGTAGAACGTGTGCGTGGCCCATGAACAAACAAGAAGAGAAAACACACGTCAGCACAGCTGTGGGGGCATCGCCGTCTGTACAGACACCGGAAGGTGGCCCACAGGGAGGAGAGGGAAGAAGAGGGATGGGGCACCGCCGGGAGTGAGAAGGGCCTGCCGCCGGGCCGCCGAGACGGTGGTGCCGTCGGTGAGGAAGCAAAAGTTGGAGCCGTGCACCTTCTCCATCACCACCCACTCGCCCGCTACATTGCGCGCGTAGTACACGTCAGCAGCCACCACGGGATTGTGGTCTCTCAAGAAACACAGAGGAGAGAGGCGGAGGGACGCGGCACCATCGAGGCCGGCTTCGCGCAGGGCGTCGGCCTCCAGCTGGTGGTTCTCGATGGAGGCGTACCGCCGGAACCGCAGCCCGGTGGTGCTGGCCGGCGCCCCACCAGGAGGAGCAGGGGACACTGCACACCCCCCCCCCCCACCACGCGCGCAACAACAGAAGAGGGAAGGACGACACGTGAGCACCCACCGGTGGGTGGTCGAGTCTGGTTTTTATACATGTATATCAGGTACCGGTCGACTGTTGTACAACTGCTTCCATGCTTCTTTTGTGTGTCTTGGTGGGGAGGCGGTGCTGTGTGCCCAGAGTCACTCGCGGTGGTCAAGCTTCCCTGTTCTTGTAGCTCGAGAGCGCAGAAATTACCAGGAAAATAAAGCGGTGAAAAAAAAAATGCATTTTTTATTGTCACCCTTCCTGCCCAAGAAGGAGATGCGGAGGAGCACAAAGGCCGCGCTGGCGGTGGGCGCCGTGTGTTTCGGGGCGGGTGTGGCGGCCACCGCGCTTGGCTTCGTCGGCAGCGGTCCGCTGCAGACGCGCCGCACTGTGCTCGCGGCCGAGCTTGACAGTACGTGGTCGCCCACACGCGGGAACATGCGCGCTCCCCAATAGTTCGAGGCCTCATTGTGGCGCCACACACGCACGCGCGCATGTTCTGCAGGAGGAGGAGGAGGAGGAGGAGAGGCGGTGGACCACCAGGCGCCGATGCTGAGGCGCAGGTTGCCCAGCGTGGAGAAGGCCGAGGCTACCACGCACGACGCGGGCCTGCGAGCGACGCGGGAGCGACGCGCGACGGTGCTGGCCGACCCGCAGTGGCGGCCCGTCAACTTGCCCACGTTCGAGGACCGCCGCGCGCTGGGCGCCCGAGGCCGTACGGTCCCTCCCGCGAATGGCCAAGCACTGCACTTGCCTTGTTGACGTGGTGAAGACAACTTTGTTTTTTCTCGTGGGCACAGAGCACTACGTGTGGCAGGACTCCAAGTTTGCCGGATTCGAGCTGTACTTCAACGACACCGCGCGGTCGGCCCTCGCCTTCATCGACTTTGGCACCCGCTGTGAGGGCCCGCCTGGTACCTCGCCGCCACAGGGTGAGCGGTAGCGGCGATCGCCAGCCTGACATCAAATACGGGGGCCTTCTTCGTGTGCGCCACCAGGATGCGTGCACGGGGGCGCACTGGCCACGCTCTTTGACAACGTGCTGGGCAGCACCGTGGTGGAGGGCCTCAAGGGCCAGCGCGCCGTCACCCTCAACCTCAACGTCAACTACCGCAAGGTGCGCGCGGGTGGCAACATGCTAGATGGCGCAGAGGAAGATGATGACACTGATGACGATTCTGGTTAATGGTGATGATGATGATGAGACCAGTTCACGCCGCTGGGGAGTGTGAAGGTCATGGAGACGCGGATTGAGCGGGTGGACGGGCGCAAAGTATACGTCACGGCCACCCTGGTCGACGGGGAGGATGGCACCCTCCACGCAGACGCCTCGGCCCTGTTCCTGGTGGTCAACTGGCAGCAGATCAAGGACAAGATCCACCGGACGCCTGATCCTCCGGCTGCCCACGCCAGCCAACACCAACATGGCGCCGACACCACCACGAGCTGACGCAGGAAAAGCAAGGGAAAATAAGTAATAAAATTAAAACACAACTGAATCTCTTGCTGGTTTGTGGACCCAACAAGCAAGAGTTGTGGCAAGAAGGGGGCGGAGATGCAAGCAGAGGCGGATAAGCTCAAAAATGAGGGCAACAAGCTTTTCACAGGTTCCCTTTGCCCGCTTTCAGTGCCATAGCCTGGCACGGCAGCAGTTAACTTGCATCTTCTTTTTCATTCATCTTCCATAATTTTGAATCTCCCATTTGCATCTTCATCCAGACCACAAGTTCCAGGCGGCTCTTGAAGCGTACACGAAAGCCATCGAGATAGCGCCGTCTGCGATTTTGTACTCGAATCGCGCTTTCGGTAAGTGGCCACTACTTCGCCGCCATCACGAAACACTTCTCCCTTTTGGCTAATGCACTGTTACCCTTTTTGCTTCCCTTTTGTCTCGACTTGCAGCCCACATCAAACTCGAGAGCTACGGCTCGGCCATCGAGGATGCCACGAAAGCGATTGAACTCGATCCCACCTATGTGAAGGTGCTGCGCTTCTCCAGGCCCTCTCCCTCCATCACCGAGAGAGAGAGAGAGAGATCTGTTGGCTTGGTGCATGTCATGCGGCTCACCAAGAACTCGCTCACGCGTGCAGGCCTATTACCGGCGAGGCAGCGCCAGCTTGGCGCTCCGCAAGTTCAAGGACAGCTTGCGAGACTTCAAGGAGGTTCGTCTCCATGGAGAGTTGAAGAATTCGCGGACCCCCTTCTTCTCTTTTTCTCTCTCACACGACCCCTTTCCCTTCTTGTTGGTCGTCGCAGGCGGTCAAGATCGCGCCCAAGGACAGAGACTGCCGGGCCAAGTACAAGGAGTGCGAGAAGGCCTACAAGGAGGCCCGCTGGAGCGACGCCATCGCCGTCGACCACAAGGCCTCGTCGCCCTTCAACAACATCGGCGACATCGACGCTATCGGTGCCATTCCCCCCCCCCCTCTCCCTCCCTTTTCTCTTCTTCTTCTTCCATCCAACTTTCGTGCGCTATCATCATCTTCGTCGTCAACATCAACATCGTGGTCGATGATGCTCACCACTACCATCATCATCATCATCATCATGATCATCAATGTGAGCAGTGGTGGAGGGCGAGTATGACGGACCGCATCTGCAGGGCACCATCACCCTCGACTTTGTCATGTTCATGATCGAGCACTTCAAGAAGCAGAAGCGCCTCCACAAGAAGTGACGTCCCCTCTCCTCACCGCCACCGCCAGGAAGATGTACTGATGTTGATGGTGGTGGTGGTGACGATGATGATGATGGCACCAGGTACGTGCTGCAGATCCTGGTGGAGACGAAGAAGCTGTTCGAGGCCGAGCCGACGCTGGTGGACCTGAACTTCCCGCCGGGCGGGCGCGTCACCGTGTTTGGCGACGTGCACGGGCAGTTCTACGACCTCCTCAACGTCTTCCAGCTCAACGGCTTCCCGTCGGAGACCAACCCGTGCGTCTTCAACGGCGACTTTGTCGACCGGTGCGAGCCCCATCCCCCGCCCTCCCTCATGACGATCGTTGTCATCGTCACCATCGTCGTCATCGTCTGCTGTGAGGATCCGGAGTCGGTGTGTGTGTGTGTGTGTGCGTGTGCGTGTGTGCGGGCGGAAGGCTAACATGGTGCGGGCTGCGTAGAGGGAGCTTCTCGACCGAGGTCATCCTCACGCTGCTGGCGTTCAAGTGGCTCTACCCGCAGCACGTCTTCCTGAACCGCGGCAACCACGAGGCCCAGACCATGAACAAGGCACACTCTCCGGGCCCTCCCCCCCCCTCTCTTCTCGTCATTCTCCCTCCGTCGTCGCCATCGAGACGTTATGGCCCTCCCCCCTCGCTTCCGCCTTTCAAGTGCTGACGATGGGTGATGGTGATGGACGGATTGGGGGATGGCTCTCGTCGTCGTTTGCAGGTGTACGGATTCGAGGGCGAGGTCAAGGCCAAGTACTCGCAGTTCATCTACGAGCTCTTCACCGCGCTCTTCTGCACGCAGCCCCTCGGCACTGTCATCAACAACAAGGTGCGCGCAGCTTTGTCCTTCTTCCTCCTCCATGGGGTGATGTCCACTGGAATTCAAACAATGCTGATGATGATGATGATGCGAATGGTCATATTGTGGGAGGAGCAGATCCTGGTGGTGCACGGAGGGCTGTTCTCCAAGGACGGAGTGACGCTCAACGACATCAGGGCGCTGGATCGCTTCCGAGAGCCGCCGGACGAGGGCATCATGTGCGACATCATGTGGGCCGACCCGCAGCCCCAGCCGGGCCGATCGCCCTCCAAGCGCGGCGTGGGCCTCTCCTTTGGGCCCGACGTCACGCGGCGGTTCCTCGAGCAGAACGGGCTCGAGCTCATCGTGCGCTCGCACGAGTGCAAGGACGGCGGCTACGAGGTGGCGCACGACGGCCGCTGCATCACGGTCTTCTCGGCGCCCAACTACTGCGACCAGGTGGGCAACAAGGGCGCCATCGTCATCTTCAAGGACGACCTCAAGCCGTCGTTCCTCACCTTTGACGCCGTCGTACGTCCTCCTCTTCACCAACAATCGATCGTCGTCCAATCATCCGCCTTTTCTTTCTTTGTTTCTTTGTTTTAAAATGTGATCTTTGTAACGCAGCCCCATCCCGAGATGCCGCCGATGGCCTACGCCAGCAACTACTCGTCCATGTTCGGCCTGTAGGCCTCAAGACGAGGCGAGCAGGGACCTGCCTGGCTGCTTTTTTCGTCACGTCACGCGTTGTGGTTTACGGCGCAAGGAGGGAGTGAGTGAAGTAAACTAGCCGGGGGATCCTCACGGCAACAAGGGGTTGGAAAGTTCACCACTGGTGCAGATGGATGAAGGTGCCTAGGCTCATGTTTAGGCAAGCGCCACCTCAAGCTCCGGTGGTAACTGCTGGTGGATCATTCTCGTGGAATTTGTAACTCGCTCTGCTCACCAACGCGGCGCTGCTTCGAGAATAATTGTAATTCGTTGAATGCTCCACGTCATGTGGGGTTTAAAGCGCAAGGTAGCGCCTTCGATCACTTCATCTTCTACTCCAACCACCAAACACTCCCCCACACATAATGTCCTGGTCCACTCTCAACCGCAAGGCCCCCAACATGTTCAACGAGCACGTAAGTTCCTCCTTCTCGTCTCCGGAGTAATTCGGGAATGTGCACTCACCAGTGCATCATCACTGTCCCCACACAGACCAAGCCGGTGTGGCTCACCCTCTTCCCGCTCATCGCCGGCGGTTGCGCCTGGGCTGGCTACGTCAGCGCGCGCACCCTCTTCGGCCACAACGAGATTGTGTACGTTGTCCTACTCATTTTAATTAATCTCCGGTGCGCGGTGACGATTTCAGTGTCCTCACTACCTCTCTTCAGCATCTCCGGCAAGGGTGAGGAGCCCTACCTGCTCCGTGACTCGCCCAAGCTCATGGGTCGTGCCACTAACATCTCCACCCGCGAGAAGTACGACCGCATGATGGACGGCAAGATGTAAGCAAATTATTTGCCGCTTGACAGCGCAATATTTTTGCCCTTTTTTTCTGCTACACAAAGGCTCTGAGAGATGGAAGTTTGGCCCATCGTGCTGAGGATATTACTCGATAAATAAAAGAAAATGTATATGACGCGAATCTCTTCACTAGCGACCGGATCTTGCCGCTATCAAGTAGAAATAGAAGCTGTGTTTTCTTTTGCACGAAACCAAGAAGCCACCACCACACGAGAGCGATGTGGAGTGCTGCGGGGTGGGAGCTGCGGGTGTTCATCCCTGTGGCTGCGCCTGCCGCACCTCTGGAGGCCGGCAACCCCGCTGCGCAGAGCGAGGCGGAAGATGCGGTGCATTGCACACGTGAAGACGAAGAGGCGGTGGCTGAGGAAGACGTGCTAGACGTGTTTGCGTGGGCGAAGCGCCACAAGAAGAGCCTAAAGGTTCAGCGAGAGCAGCAGGAAGGCAAGAAGAAGGGGAGTGGCAAGAAGAAGGACAAGAAGAAAGACAAAAAGAAGAAGAACAAGGGCAAGGGCAAGAAAGGCAAAAAGGAGAAGGAGAAGGACGAGGACGAGGACCAGGAAGAAGAAGAGCAGGAGCAAGAGGCACACGATGACAAGAAGAAGAGAAAGAAAGACGGGGAGCCCACCGAGCGGCGAACGGACTACTACATCCATCTCGCCCCGTGGCCGGCCACCACGACCGTGCTTCCTTCTGGTCACGAAAGCGAGCAGGGCGAGGACACGGACGAAGCTGCCGTAGGGCGGTGGGTCGAGGAGGGCTGCGGCCTCAAGCTGCGCGGCGGCCGCTGGGGCTACCAGCTTGAGCTCAAGGTGCGCACTGCCGTCGAGGGCGAGGACCGCGAGCTGGGCGACGGCCAAGCCGCCACCGCCACCAGCCAGGCCGGGCTGCAGGCCGAGAGGTGGGTCAAGCTGGGCCTGCCCCACGTGCAAGAGGACGCCGTGGGCCTGCCCCCGCGCGGCGTGGCCGACCTGGTGGTCCTTCATGGCGCCCTCGCCGCGGCGGTCGTGGACGAGCGCCCGACGTCGGCTGCGGAGACGCTGCTGGGCGGGCTGCTGCAGCTCGTGCGCCGCCTGGCGCACCGCTTCGCCTCGTCAGACGACGAGGAAACGCACGTCCAGGCGCAGGTGGCTGCGGCGCGTCAGGCCATCGGACAGCGCCTCCTGCTGGCTGCTACCGGCCACGACGTCGCCACGCCCGTGGCTACCGCCGACGACGACAGTAACAACAAAGATGGTGACGAGGCCGAGCTGGGCGACGGCCAGGAGCCACCGTCCGCGCCGCTCGAGCGGGGCCAAAGTCAAAGTGCCGAGGGCGCTCAGCCAGAGGCCATCGTTGTCGCCAATGACGATGATGTGAAGGAGGAAATGGAGGAGAAGAAGGAAAAGGAAGAGGGACAAGAGATGAGGCATCATGAGGAACAAACAGAGGTGAAGCACAGTGAAGAGGCAACAACGGCGCCGTTGTGTGGCGTGTGGCGGGTTGACAAGGCTCGACAGCAACGCAACCTCAAGTGGCGGCGCCCTGAACAGGCCAGCGCGCCACCAGACGCGCAGAGGGACGAGGGGGACGAAGGCCTTCTTAAGAAGAGGAAGAAGGAAGTGCTGGTGGTGGAGCAAACCGACATCTCCACGAGCACGTACCTCTCTGTCGTAGGAGCCGAAGGTTCGTGTTGACTCTCCTAGTCCTGGTACATATCAACCACGGCGGGCTCACCAAAGTCGAGTAGCAGGAGGACATGGTGACAAGGCGGACGGACAGGAGCTGCGCGAGGAGCATCGCGGGCACTTTGTTTCGGTATGTGTAGAAGGTGGAAGCCCTGAGGTGTTGCGCGACTTCATGACAGCCTTCCTTTCGTCCTTGTCCCACTTGCCCGTATGTACACCTCCACAACCTCCTTTATGTTTCTTCTTCTTCCTCTGTGTAGAACAATGATTTACTATTTCTCTATTGTCCTTCTTCTTCGTGCAGGAGCGTCCGGTAGTGGCGGGCTACCCGGCTTGGATCGCAGGCCTGGCGCACAACAGCCACAAAAGCACCTAAGGCAGCAGGTCGCCATCTAGATGGTCAGCCCGTTGGGGACGCTCCTTTGCACGGCCCACAACGTAGCTGCAGGGCGGGCGGGAGCCGTGCACGGTGGCGCGTGAACAGAGACCAAGAGGATCCTCTGAGGTGATGGGGCGAGGTTGCCTTAGGAACGCGAAAATGAAGCGGAGGGAAACTTGTGCGACGGGCGAGGACATTTAGCCTGCTGGCGCACACACGCACGCGCGTGTAAAAAGATCTCCTCCTACAGCTCCTCGTGTAGCACACGCGGGGACGAGCTACACTTTCACATGGATGGACTGGATTTTGGTTCGTTTGGGGTGTTCTCCCGTGAGGGCAAGAGGCACGCCAATGAAGATCGATACGTTGCATTTACCCATCTCCATCTGTGCCCCAACATCTCCATCCCAGGTAACCTTTGCCGTTTTGTTGGTTTCACCCTTGCCACCCCACTTGGCGAGTCCCATTTTTTGTTGAGCTCCAATTAAATGAACATTTTTTTATCCATTTAATTGAGATCTCACGATCGTTGTGTCCCCCAACCACCACAACCGCACAGCCTGGCAGCAGCAGAAAAAGAAGAAAAAGAAGAAGAAGGGAGGAGCTTCAGGCGGGGATTCGACGACAACGACGTCGTTGAGCAAGTCGGTGGGCAGCAAAGTCGACAAGCCTTCCTCTTCCGCTTCGTCCTCGAAGGAAGAGGCAGAGGGCGGCTACCTGCCCCTTTCGTACTTTGCGGTCTACGACGGCCACGGCGGCTCGCTGTGCGTCGAGACCGTGCGGGCGCGCCTCCACAAGTACATCATCAACCAGCGCACACGCGGCCTCTTCTTCGTCCGCGACCCGGAGCTCATCAATGAAATGCTGTACGTGCACGCGCGCGTCTTTTCTTTGTCGGCGCCCCTTCCTCGTCCTCTTCCTCTTCCTCTTCCTCTTGTATCGGGCGCTGAGGCCTCACGTCGCGTGCGCGCATGTGTGTTCCATGCAGCATTCGGGAGGCCATTCGGCGCGGATTCGAGGACATGGACCGCGAAGTCCTCCGCGTCACCGAGCAGAAGGTCCGTCAGCGCGCACGCCAACAATCGCAGCGTCACCGCGTATTTTGTTTTATATATTTCTTTTTTTATTTTTATTCTAATCGAGTATTCGTTTTAATTGATTTGTTTCACTAAATATGGAAAATGGCCTGTGGCACAGAATGACTCTAGCGGCTCCTGCGCGGTGGTGATCATCCTCCTCTACAACCGCATGTTCATCGCTCATGTCGGCGACACGCGCGCTGTACTGGGGCAGCTCAAAGGTGCGCTTGCCCTCTCTCTCCCTCCCTTTCCCCTCTGCTTCGATGCCTCTGTGACATGTCTGTATTCATTTTTATTTAAATTTGATAATATTTTAAATGATTTTTTGGAACTAATAAATTCTTTTCATGATTTTCGATATTTCTTGAAGGCGGGGGACCTGCAGGTCTACAGGGGAGCGTGTCGGAGCCCTTCTCGCCACTGCCCACGCGCCTCTACGGGGAGCTCAAAAAGACCAACTCGGACAACAGCATCCTCCCCGGCCACCTGAGCAGTGCGCCTCGCCTTCCTCTCCTTCCTCGCTACTGCGGTCAACAAGACGATGATGCTGATGCTGATGCTGATGATGAGTGGATGGATGGATGAATGAATGAATGGGGGGGGGGGGAGCAGCCGGGGAGATGGTGTCGTCGCGATCGGCCGACGGCATGACGACGCCGCGCCGACGGGAGCGAAGATTGTCGGACGAGGACCGCGGGCGTCCGGACCCCAAGTGGGCGCGGAAGACGCTCAAGAAGCTCAACACGGTGGTCCTCACCGAGGACCACAAGGCCAGCAGCGAGAAGGAGAAGAAGCGCATGAAGCTCAAGGGCGGCTTCGTCGCCAACGGCCGCGTCTTTGGCATCCTCGCCGTGCGTCCCTGCCCCATCACGGCCGATGTTGTTAACGTCCACGATGCTGATGCTGATGGCGGTTATGCTGATGATGCTGATGGGCGTGCAGGTGGCGCGAGCGTTCGGGGACCGATCGCTGAAGATGTCGCCGCAGGAGTACCAGCTCCGCAAGGTCAAGGGCGGGCCGGAGAGCAACCGGACGAGCAGCCGCCCGGCCCTCGCCCTCAGCCAGGAGAGCGACGAGAGCAGCGACGAGGAGCGGGCCCGCAACAGGAGCAACAGCAGCAGCAGCAGCAGCAGCAGCAGCAGCAGCAAACACGACGGCGACAGCGAGGCCTCTGGAGGCGATGCCGAGGCCGAGCCCGAGCCGGAGAAGGAGGCGGAGGGAGCCGAGAGCGGCGCGGTGGCCACCAGCACGACGACGCCGCGGGCCGAGACCGAGGCTGAAGCCGAGACTGGGACAGCGGCAGCCGCCAGAGTGGGCCACCAGGTGTCGAGCTCGGGCCAGGTGGCGGTGAAGCGGCACAGCGCGCGCGCGGCGACGGCGTCAGCGCAGCGCGGGAAGGACCTCGTGGCGGGCCTGCCCTTTGAGAACGACGAGCTGTGGGCGTGGGTCGAGTCGCGCGAGTTCAGGATCGACGAGGAGGCCGAGGCGCGCGCGCGC
>NAVB01000767.1:0-18637 GCA_002179805.1 Acanthamoeba lenticulata
TAAATAAATAAATAAATAAATATATGTATTAAAAAAAATATTAGACCAACAAGAAGACATGCCAGAGAAGAGAGAGAGAGAAAGAAGGATGCGTACGGGCGCGACGGAAAAAGGTGCCCTGCTCACCACCCAGGAGGAAGTCCAGGAGAAGGCTGATGGGCCATGAGATCGGGAACAAGAGGATGATGATGATCCACACGAGCCTAGGCGCATCATACAATGCTGATTATGTCAGGACGACAGATGAAGGAGGTATGACGACAGCTGCATGTGGGGCGGCATGGTACGCACCAGGCCAGATTAGCTCCGATGGCCAGACCGTAGCGCGTGCAGATGGCCTGAGGGATGATCCTGTCGTGGATGTGAGAGTGAGCATCGTCCACAGAGGTCCGGGCGCAATCAAGGAGGAGCTGCTGAAGTACGTACTCGCCGAACAAGAGCACAGCTGTCACGGAGATGAGGATGGCGCCAACGGGACCCACGATTCGGTCGACGAACAGCGGGAGGGCCTCCATCGCCGCGGCGTTAGCCACCAGGAGGGTCACCAGCAACAAGTGGTGGCGCTTCACCAGCGGAATGATCCTCTTGGCTAAGAGTTGTTGTGCCAGTGAGCTGCCTCTGCGGCTTGCCGCGAACGAAGAGCACGATGTCAATGAACATACGTACCATAGATTTGCTCCTGCTTGGTGCCTCCTCCATTGGCAAGGATCTGGAGGTTGAGGAAGTCGATGGACATGAGGCCCATTGTGAGCCCCGACATGAGGCCAGCCAGGCACACCAGAGCGGCACTGACGCCCAAGTCCACCCAAAAGCGCGGGGTGGGGAAGTCGTCCTCCTCCGCCACAGTGTAGGTGTTGCCCTCGCACACCACCGAGTCTCCATGCAGTTCGCACGTCACATTCTTTGGTGGTTCTCGCTTCCCCCTCTGCCCTCCTTCCATGTTCATATGCATGTCCATGTCTAAAGCGTGCGCCAGTGCGAGCATGCCAAAGAGCAGCAGCAGCGCTGCTCGGCCACTAAATGCAGGGCGTTTCATAAATGGCGTGTGTGTGTGTGTGTGAGAGTTGTGGTGTAGGTTGAATGTTTGTGTGCAAAGGGTCAGGAAGGCTTGCGATGCGCGAGAACGGAGGCCCGAACGGAGGACCAGACCCCAAGTCTTAGTTGGCATGGATTCCTGGTGAAATTGGGAGAAAAGGCAAAGCCTCCCTGAAATCCCAAAACGAACACCTTGCTCCTAGCTTGATCACCAGTTGCCCTCAAGCGTGAAGCTTCCTTCTCCCTCTTGGTGCCCTTTGGGCATGGAAGGCAAGCCAAGGGACGGAGAGATTGGGGGGGGGGAGCTACAAATTCGCTGGTACATTCTTCGGGCATATGAGAGGTTGCTTCAAAAACAGTTTTTGTGGACACCGTCGCACGGAATAAGAGGTTGTTAAGACTCCGATTGGAGTCGGTGGGTGTCGAACAGGCGAGTTGCCCAGACAGCAGGCCATTGCGGTTCATTTTCAAGGAATTTCAGGCAGCATCGTCTCATTGCTCCTTCTGCGGCACTCTGGTCGTGCAGACGACCTGGACACTTGTTTCTTCACTTGACCCATTCCTTCTTCCAGTTGCAACAACACTCCTTCCCGAAGCAAGAAAGACCTTTCCAGCAACAAGTCGTTCTCATCACATCATGCAGGCTGCCAAGCGAGGCGCTATCTCTCTACACAGGGCCACTCCCGTTATGGGTTGGGGGCCAACCTCTGCAGTCCAACACTTGGCCTGGACGACAACCGGATTCGTTCATAGTCGAGAGAAGCACTACATCAGCTACCGGCTCGAGAGTGAACACGATCCCTACCGCCACCTGCGCCGAAAGAAGAAACAAAAGCCCAACGCCGCCCTCACCGACCTGCTCGAGGAAGAGGAGCAAGTAGCGGAGGAGAAGGAGGCAGAGGCCGCCTACACCTCCTCGCCCTCGCTCGGCGACTTCTTACGTCGGGTGGCCACCAAGCTCGACGACCCGCGGTCGTCCTCGCGCCATCCCGCAGAAGCGGTTGCCGCTTGGGACGAGGCCTCGGGATCCTGTTACGGAGCAGGCCGATGGCCTGCTACCGTATCGACCACCGAGAGCTCTCTTCGCGCTACGTGCCGTCCTTGGCACCTTCTTAAGAGAGCTGCGGCTGCGGCAAATGCCGCAGAGTCGACAGCAAGTCCGCCTATGGCGCGACGCGACTGCTGGTTTAAATGTGCAAAAGAAATTCAAAATAAAGTAAGTCGCTTTTACTCCCCCACGCGTAGCACACTCTCTTTGGCATCGACCGCCTAGTGAAGATCTTCTCCCGCGTAGTTTACATCAGGTTATGGGCCCATGTACAACACATTGACACTGAAGATGTCTTCCACTCCGAGCAAGGCAGTCGCCTTGACGCAGCTCGTGTTGAGTGAAGACTACAACGTCTGGTACTCGAACCTACAAGTCTTCTTGCTCTCGCATCGCCTATGGAGCTTCACCCAGGCCAGTAGCGTAGCCCCTGCGCCTCCGCCCTACATCGGTGAGGGTCAACCACCTCCTCCTACTCCTGAGCTTCAGGCCTGCATAATTGACTTCAACGAGCGCCGAGACCAAACGCTCAGCATCATTCTCAGCAGCATCAAGCTGAATCTACGTCCGAGCCTCGGGGTACACAAGACCCCTCGCTCGCTTCTCAAGGCCATTGAAGACCGCTTCAGACCTAAGCAAGCCGGACGCCTCGTCGCCGTCATGCTGCGCTTCATGTCTCTTTGGCTGAAACCGGGTCAGGACCTCGAAGACTACTTCAGTCTGGTCAACAAGCTGGCCACCATGCTCAACGCGCAGCCCAGCTACGAGTTCGGAAGACTCATCATGCTGAACATCATGCTCCTGGGCCTGCCTGACGAGTTCAGCCCCGTGTGTCTCCTCATACAAGACTGTGGTGACGTCAACCTCGAAGCCGCCAGAGTGAGGATTCGCAACTTCGATGTGAACTGACGCCTCATGGAGAGCCCCAGTGAGGGTCTTCTATTCACTACGAACAGACCCTCACCACGTCCGAGTGACTCAGGCCATGGTGCGAGGGCAACAACGTCAACAAATAAACCGGGGAGCACTGGCCAATCGGGATCGAGTCAACCCTCATCGACTACAGTCTCAAACCCTGCTGACGTGAAGACTCCTTCACGGCGTTGCAACTACTGTCGCCAGCCAGGTCACATCAAGGACGAGTGCCCACGCCTCAAGCGCAAGAATGAGAAGCTCAACACGACTCAAGCCGCACCCAGGCCAATCAATCTTCTCTTCACTCGACTCGCGAGGCCACCTCCCAACGAACAGCGTCTATGGTACCTCGACTCCAGCGTGTCATGCCACATGACTTGTGATAAGTCGTGGCTACACGACTTTGAAGCCATCAAGCCGCACACCATCTACTTCGGAGACAACTCAACGACTATCGCTACGGGCCGCGGCACCATCGTCACTGAGCACAAGCTACGTGGCGTGAACGTTCGCGTCGAGCTGCAGCAGGTCCTCTACGTGCCCGCTCTCGAGAAGAATCTAATCTCAACCGCTCGCGTTCTTCGGCCTGGTTTCAAACTTGTCACCAACTCCTCTGACTGTACTCTGTTCAACCATGGCAATCAATGTGAGGTTCTTTGTGTGAAGTGCAACAACAACATGTACACAGTCAACCTCTTGGTACTCTCTCCTGCTGAGAACACCCTCGCTGGTCACGTTGTCGATAGAACACTAGAGCTCCTCCATCGCCATCTTGGGCATGTCTCCCGTTCACGCGTACTCGCCACGGCCAAGTCAGCCAACCTCGCGCTCTCGGATGAGACACTCCCAGAGTGTGAGGTGTGTATCAAGGCCAAGACAACCCGTCCAGCCATCTTGTCTGGTCCGGCCAAGCGTATCACGACCTTCCCCACTGAGGTCGTTCACGCTGACATCACTGGCCCGTTTGAAGTCGTGACGCATGGCGGCAATCACTATGTACTCGTGATGGTCAATGACTACACGAGATTCTCGCAAGTCTTCCTTCTCAAGCGCAAGAGTGACACTCCCGAGATGATCAAGTCGTACTACGAGCGGTCGCCTCATCCTGCGCCAAAGCAACGTGTCCTTCACACTGACCAAGGAGGTGAGTTTGTCAACAAGCGCCTTCAAGGCTACCTTGATCAGCTCAACGTTCACCACGAGACGACTCTGTCGCACACGCCCGAGTACAACGGCATCGCTGAGCGACTCAATCGCACGCTTGGCGAGATGACTCTCGCGCTACTGCTTGACGCTGACCTGCCCAAGATCTTCTGGGGCGAAGCGATGCGCTCCGCGTTGATCATCAACAACAGACTACCCACCAGCGCTCTTGATGGCGCCTCACCCTTTGAGCGCTGGTATGGCGCGCCTCCGCCCGTCACTGACCTACGCGTCTTTGGATGTAAGGCACACATCCTTATCCCTGCCGGTCAGCGCAAGAAGCTCAACGTGCGCACCCGCGACGGATACTACCTTGGCCCCGCTCGCAACACGGCCAGTCACTATTGTGTCTATCTACCTGACATGAAGGCTGTCATTGAGACTCACAACATCACCTTCAGCAAGCTACACATCTCAGCCAACACTGAATCCGGTTCCGTTCCAGCCTCGACAAGCGCCCAAGAGCCGACTCGGGCCACAAACGCGAACAAGCTGAGACTTGCCAAGAGGACTGCACACAGTCCTGTCTCAGCTACTCCTCAGGCTGCCAAGCCTGTTACCATCGTCAACCCCTTTCTCGACTTGCCAATGCCATCTCTCTACCCGCCAACCAGTGACACAGAGCCGGCTACTGCCTACGCCGACGAAGTCGACGTTGTACCTGCGACAGCCGACACCGAGGAACCCGATCTGGTTGATGACAATCAGGTGGGTCCACGCCGCATCTCTACTCATGGCGCTTCGCCGTTGAGGGGCGACGGCCATGAGGCCAGCAACAGCTCATTGCCAGCAATTTCCGGACCTGATCAATGTCAGCACAGCCTCATCAGTTCTCCTCCTCCCTCTTGTGAAACTCCCGTCAATCAGACGTCGTCCTCTTCAGAGTGCTCCTCCTCCGATGTGTCATCTTCCTCTTCACCGGAAAATTCTCCTGGCCCTCAGAGGGCCATCAACGCCTCAGCCACTCAAGGGGCAACCTCTACCTCAACCGCCACAAGGCCAGAGCCTAGGAAGTCTATGCGCGTTCGCAAGCCCACCCTCAAGCATGTGAACTTCGACCAATGGGGACTCGTTCAACCTGTCTCTTGTCTTAATCTCGCTGTTGAGTACTCAATCCCTACTCCGAAGACGATCAAGGAAGCTCGCGCCAGTGAGCACGCCAACGAGTGGCAGTGGGCGACCAACGAGGAGTTCTACAGCCTCCAGGCCAACCAGACTTGGGTCCTCACACCGAGACCCAAGGGACGCAACGTCATCAAGGGCAAGTGGGTCTTCAAGATCAAGTTCAAGGCCGACGGTATGATCGACTGCTTCAAAGCGCGTTTCGTGGCCAAGGGCTTCACTCAGCGCTTCGGGATTGACTTCGACAAGACCTTCACGCCAGTCATCTACATTGGCAGTCTTCGCTTCATCTTAGCCCTCGCTGCCGCGCTCGACCTTGAGATCAAGGTCCTCGACGTCAAGGGAGCTTTTCTACACTCAGCCCTCGACGACCACGAGATCTACGTCGAGCAGCCCGAGGGCTACGTTGACTCGAACCATCCAGACTGGGTCTGTCAACTCAACAAGAGTCTCTACGGCCTCAAGCAAGCGCCGTACATCTGGAACAAAGAGATTGACTCTCATCTCCGTTCCAACGGCTTCATCACGGTCGAAGCCGATCCGTGCCTCTATGTCAAACGCGACAGAGGACTCCTCGCCCTCATCAGACTCTACGTCAACGACTGCACTGTTGCTGCACATGCAGCCCTTGTGCAGAGCGTCATTGACATTCTCAGCGCCGCCTTTGAGATGCAGAATCTTGGTGACGCGTCTTCTGTCCTTGGCATGGAGATCCTTCATGACAGACCCAACAGGCGCATCTACCTTCGCCAGCGCGGCAAGATCGACGAGATCCTTCACGCCTTCAACCTCATTGATGCCGCCAGTCACACTACTCCAATGGAGTCCAAGCTCCAACTCGTCAAGAACGCTTCTGACAACAAGCCGACCAGCGCACCCTACCGTCAAGCGATAGGCATGCTCTCATACCTCGCCAACGTGACTCGTCCCGACATTAGCTTCGCAGTCAACTACCTCACCCACTTCTCGGAGAGTCCTCACACGTCCCATTGGAAGGCTGTCCAACACATCATCAAGTACCTGAGAGGTACTTGTGAGCTTGCCATTCTCTACAACAGCAGTTCGATCGACTCGACCGATCTACGCTCGCTGACACCTATCGTCTACTGCGACGCCAACTACGGAGCCAACGTGATGACCAGGCATTCAGTATCCGGTCACATCACAATGATGTGCAACAGGCCCATCTTCTGGGCCTCTCAGTCACAGAAGGTCATCTTGCTCTCTTCCACCGAGTCAGAGCTCTTCGCTCTTTCCGAAGCGGGGAAGCACTGCCTCTACCTTCGCAAGTTCCTCTCCCTTCTCGACAAGACCGCCTCAATCCTACTACTGAACGACAACCAGAGTGCGCTGATGATCATCGGCTCCGAGGCCAACATTGTGCACACCCATTGCAAGCATTCGAGCGTCCGGCTGGCTCACCTTCGTGAGGTGAGCGGTATGAAGCTCATCAACATCCGCTACGTGCCAACAAAGAACAACACCGCCAACATCCTGACCAAGGCGCTCATCACCGCGAAACACAAGCACCTTGTGCGCATCGTGGGTCTCGTCCACCCATCACATACTTGAGGGGCGTGTTACGGAGCAGGCCGATGGCCTGCTACCGTATCGACCACCGAGAGCTCTCTTCGCGCTACGTGCCGTCCTTGGCACCTTCTTAAGAGAGCTGCGGCTGCGGCAAATGCCGCAGAGTCGACAGCAAGTCCGCCTATGGCGCGACACGACTGCTGGTTTAAATGTGCAAAAGAAATTCAAAATAAAGTAAGTCGCTTTTACTCCCCCACGCGTAGCACACTCTCTTTGGCATCGACCGCCTAGTGAAGATCTTCTCCCGCGTAGTTTACATCAGATCCGGGGCCTTGGGCACGGCGGGCGGGCTCGTGCAGCGCAGCAAGGGCTCCATCCCCATCCGCTACGCTCCAGAGACGGGGAACCACGGCCGCGCCACCGCCCCCAGCCACGGCGCTGGCGAGCAATCGCAACAACAACAACAACAGCAGCAACGAGAGGCGCCCGAGCAGGCTGAGGCCGGCGACGCGCACCGACATCGCGACTTGTCGTCCTTTGGGGATGGTCCCAGGTCCGGCCCCATGGTGGAGGACGAGGCTTCGTCGTCGTCGACGACAGCGGCTTGGATGCCCCAAGCGGTAAGCTCTTCGCTCTGACGGTGGCGAAAGCTTTACCGGCTCACCTCGACCTCGGTCTGGTGGCGCAGGTCAAGGACACCGGCCGCAAGGTGGTCGAGAGCGTCGGCGATGCGGCCGCCTCGGTGTCCCACACCGCCAAGCAGGTAGGCCGCCGCGCTGCCGCCGCCGCCGCAGCTGCCTTTCCAGCGTCTTGGCGCAGCCATGCTGATGATGACGCGCGGACCACCGCGGTGGCGTCGCAGCTGTGGGTGGGCGCCCTGGGCGCGGTCGGGAGCAACCCCCATGAGAGCACGGGGATCGTGAACAAGGCCAAGGACGTGGGCAAGGTGCGCCATCGCCCTTCTTTCGCTCGTGTTAGCCACAAAGCTCACGTCTCCTCGCAGGAAACGGCGCATGTGGTCGACTCGGGCTACGAAAAGGCCGTGGAAAAGGCCGCCGACAAGATGCTGGAGGCGCTCGACGCCGCGCTGCACAGGGCCAAGGCCCGTGGCTTCCCGCCGGGCCTGACGGTGACCACGATCGCCTCGGCCATGGGGGCGCAGATGATCATGGCCTACACCACCAAGGAGGACGACGCCGCCAGCGAGGCCGGGCGCAAGAACACCAACGACGCCGAGACTCGGCGCGGTGGGCGCAATGGGCGCCGTCAGCCACGCAAGTCGAGCAATAACAGCAAGTCCAAGCCAACGGCTGAAGCGAGCTGAAGCCGACGACTACGAGCATCAAATAGAAAATGTGTAAATACATGTAATCACTTTCGTCTTGTTTGGATTGATCAAGAAAACGACATGTCCTGTTGAGTGGTTTCCACAAAGAGACGAGGGCACACGAACCGCTTGATCCACTCGTTGGTGTTGGCCGCTTGAAGCCATTCGTCCTGTTCATCAAAGGGTTGGTGTTATTACAATCGAACAAGCAACTACGGGAAGGAGAGGAAGAACGGACCAGAGACAGGACGCCGTTGCCGTCCGTGTCGGCGGTGAAGATCTTGTCCAGGACTACGCTCTCGTTTACTTTGCAGAATCTGCTCAGCTCTCTTTTCTGTAAAGGTTCACCATCAGCCAGAAGAACAAAAGGCGGTCCACTTGTGAGCGAAACGGACCACTTCGATCTTCATGGCCAGCGTGGGCTTTTCTTCTTCAGAGACCTCAAGAGCCATCATGTTCGCTGTCATCTTTTGAGCCAGAGCGATAAGGTGCTTGAAGTGGTTCTTGAGCTCGGCTGTAGAGAGGAAGCAGAGATGTTTCGTCAGAGAGGCACAACACAGCGGCAGTTGGGTGAAAGGCGTACACTTGCATACAGTCCCGTTTCCGTTCAGGTCCATCGACACAAATGCCACTGTGCATACAGGGACAGCGGGTCAGAGGAGGTTTGCTTGGCTGTAGAAGTGGAGGGAAGCGAACGTTTTGCCTTCTCCTCAAGGGAGCCCTTGGAGACGATGGCAATGCCGGCCAGAAGTTCGTTCAACGACACTGCACCAAGAGTTTGGTCACAAATCCATTGAGTTGACTCAAGGTTTACCATCTACCTTTGCCATCATGGTTCACATCAAACAGGTAGAAGAGGAAGCCGAGCTTTTCGTCCGTGAAGTCGACAGCAGGGTGCTTGGCCCTCACCAGGTTCATGATTTTGAAGAACTTCTTCTTGGAGGCCGCCATGCCCTTTCCTTTTGTTGCCGTGTTAAACGAGTCGATGATGGTGCCCAGCTGCGGCACCGTCAGGTACAAGGTTGTATCCATCTCTCCCACAATACCGTGCTCCCCAGCCATGTTGTTCCTGCGTCAGTCGTCCTCTTTTTAGATAACAGCAACCCAAAAACAGGCCATTTTGGAAAGGCTTTCAAAACGTTTTTTCTCTCGAGCGCGAAAAACAAAAAGGTAACTCTGCTTGGCTGACTCCTTCTCAAATAGTGCATGCGCGACAATAGGGGCAAGTTGGCGAGCGCGCTCTCCACGCAGCGATGCACGGCCTATGATAAGCGTGGCCGCAGTCAAGTACCTCAATCTCGTCCTTGGTCTCGGGCTCAGACAAGCAAATGGCGCACACCCTGTGGGCAACCCGCCGCCAGCATTGTAGGTTTGGAGAGTCGCACGAGAGAGAGAGAGAGAGACAGCGCGTACGTCTCGTAGGCCGTGCGTTCGGCTTCAGCGCCAGACCGCTGTATCGGCTTGGTCTGCATAAAGAGACGCTCCCAGAGTACAGCGTGCGCCGGGTCATCCGAGAAACGGTGATAGGCGTCGTCCGCCTTCACCCAGTTGCCTTCACATCTGGCAACGAAGAAATAAATATAAATATAAATATAAATATAGCCAGCGCAGTAGAGGTCGAGCACAGATGGCGTAGCGTACTTGATTGTCGTGGAATCGGTGCGTCTGACGCCGTCCCACCTTCACCAGCAGTTGTTGAATGCGCACGTCGCGGGCTTGACAGGCTCATTGCACACGGGACATTTGCACCTGTAGCACAACCCGCCGAGTGCATCTTAGCAAGTCGCGGCGCGAGCGTGCACGCGAAAGAGGGGGGGGGAGCGAAAACCAAACCGCGCGACGTCGAGTACGAGGTCGAACGCGCCGAAGCCCATGGACATGATCACCATATGACCGCTGGCCTTGCACGTGGCATTGACGCAAAGACCTTTGCCGGCCATGCGCCATTTCGGGCATCAGTGCTCCATTTGCGCTTCTTCATGGCCTGCGAGTTGGCCAGATCCACAAAAGTCAGGCCACCTCCTGAGAGTGTATGTGGTGTTATGTGTGTGTGTGTGTCAAATCGCTGGGTTAGGGGCGAAACATGACCAACACACGCGACCAGGAAGCACAACAAACCACCGCGGAGGCTCAGGCAAAGGTTCAATGTGCTTGCCGCTGCAGCCCCGTAGTCACCCAGCATTTTGTGGTCCTCGAGCTGCATGTTTTGGGTGGTGTTGGGGGGGGGGGGAGGGCATCGACGTGCGCTGTGGTCAGAGCGCGCCGATGGATGGCACCAGACACCGAACCTACCTAGCTTGTCATAGATGTGTTGTTTGACGTCGAGGACGGTGCTCGGAGTGACGCTTTGCGTGAGTATCTTGCCTGCATCCATGCGTTGCACCAGTTGGTTGCTTGTATGTGAGCGGTGCCAAGAAGGGAATCGACGAAAGAAGGGCATGGTACCATCAAGGCCTTTGATGAAGATCTGGAACGGCACGGGGCGAAAGCGCAAGCGACACCATGTGCCCTCCACAATGCCGTACTCGGCCCATGTCTTGCCGTCTTCGGCTAGGACACCGTTCACTTCGTAACCGTAGTGGCCGGTTGACCTGGGGAGGCGCCGCGACAGTCAGTTGACGGCGTTCTTGCCAATGTTGGCGCCGGTATGCGCAGGCCATACAGTGACATAATGGCGCTGGGCTCGACGCCGCACACCCTTGCGTCAAGCCCTGAGCATTTGATGATAGCCACTTTGGTGCTGGCACATAGTGCACAACAAAGGAGGCGCACCTAACATCGTCCACGTGGCGCACGATAGCGGGACGCCTAAGAAAAGCAATCGCGGTTGGTCCAGAAGCAGCGCGTATCGGTCTCGGTGGTTTGGTCAACGTGAGGAGGGTTCATCATGTGTGTGTTGGTGAGCGCGAAAAAATAAGCTCCAGGGAACTTGCTGGTGGTTTAATGTACGGTGGCCACTCCCTGCCCGCATCGCGTTGCATCACGCGCACACGGCCTGTCCGTGCTGCCTCACCACGGGGATCAAGGCAGACTTGACCGGCCCCGTTCGTGAGTTCGTTTCTTTTTGGACCGCTTGCATTCGGCCCGAGCCGAAGAGAGAGCGTAATGAAGCTGCGCGGATAGCTCTCGGCGTCGATGAATATAAATAGAATATAAATAGCTTTATTGTTGTTGTGGTTTGTGCTGCTGCCAAGGTCCTAGAGTTCATAGGTCTTGGGCAGCTCTTTGTTGTGGTTGTTGTTGTTGGACCCGACCAGGCCCCCGACGACGGGCACGTAGGAGAGCCAACTGCCCTGCGTGCGCGCCTGGTTTCTGTCCTCGCCCTTTCCGCCCTTTCCGCTGCCTCCATCGACCTTCATCTCCCCGAGCGGAAGCTTGCGCGCCACCGCCTCGTCCCTCGTCGCCGCGCCGCGTTCCTCCACCTTCTTCGCCACCGGCGTTGTCGTCGGCGACGGCACTGCTCGTGGCTGCTGCTGGGGCGACGAGGGCACGCGCGGCTGGTGTGTGTGCTGGGTGGCCCGCTGTGGCGAGGAGGTGGCGGCCGCCTCGGGCGTCAATGATAACGCCGCTGGCTGCGCGACGTCGGCCACGGGCTGCCGCGGTCGCTGCGGCGAGGAGGCGGCCGCCACGGGCGTCGACGCTGCCGTTGACTGCGCCGTGCCGTCGGCGGCAGCGGCGGCGGCGGCGGTCGTGACGGTGGCGGCGGCACCCGATGGCGTCGGCGTCACCGACGGCGGTGGCGTGGGCAGGAAGGGCATCGGGAGCTGCTGGCCGGTGGTTTGCTCGATAAAGGCCAGCTGCTGCCGGATGGTGTCCTGGAGGATGGCGTTCTCCCGCGAGAGGGCCGTGTTGCGCTTGACCTCACCGCTCACCTGCTCCATGAGCTTGGCCTTGCTCTGCATGAGCTCTTCGATAAAGTCCCGCTGCTCGCGAAGCCGCTTGGTCTGCTTCTCGTTCTCGTCGGCCAGGCGCCGCTGGTGGGCCTGCTGCTGTTGCTGCTCCTCGCTGCTCGCTGGCTTGGCCTGGACGCCGCCGCCGGCGCGGAGGGCCGCGAGCTCGTCGCGGAGCTCCTGGATGATGCGATAGAATTCGAGGAATTTGGAGCGCTCGACGCGCTGCGTGCGGGCGAAGCGGGTCTTGATGGCGTCGAGCTCCTGGACGAGGGCGGCGCGCTCCTGCTTCCAGGCGACGGCGGCCTCGGCGGCGGCCTCGCGCTCGCGGACCTGGACCTGCTCGCGGGCGGCTTGGAGCTCGCGCTCGAGCTCCTCGAGGCCCGAGGCCAGCTGCTCGGAGCGGCGGTCGCCGCGGTTCATGAGCTCACGGCGCTCCTCCATGAGCTGCTCGACCTGCTCGAGGTCGCGCTCGCGCTGGGCCTCGAGCGCGCGCTTCTCGGCAGCGAGGCGCTTGCAGTGGTCGATCTGCTCGCGCAGGAGCACGTTGAGGGCGTTGATCTCGTCCTCGTGCTTGCGGCGGGCCTCGTGCAGCTGCTCCTCGAGCTCGCGCGCGCGATCGGCCCGGGCCGAGTCGCCCTCGTCCCGGCGCGCTCGGAGCTCACCGGCCTCGCGCTCGAGCTCGGCCCGGCGCTGCTCGAGGTCGCGCGCGCGCTCGCGCAACTCCAGCGCCTCGCCCAGCAGCTCGCCCTTCTCGCGCTGCAGGTCGGCCACCTGAGTCTCGAGCCCGGCGGCCGTTTCGTCGAGCCGCCGCCACCGCTCGCGCTCGCGCCGCAGCCGCTCGTGGGCTGTCTGCTCCTCGACCAGCTGCACCTGCAGCTTGGAGACCATCTGCGTCATGGCCTCGCCCTGGGCACGCAGCCGCTCGCGCTCCTCGTCGAGCTGCTCGCGGAGCTCGGCCTCTGTTCGCGCCTGCGCGCGCTCGCGTTCGGCCGCGGCCTCGTGCTGGTTGTGCGCGCTCGCCAGGCGGGCCTCCGCCTCGGCCAGCCGCGCCTCGAGGGCCTGCTTCTCCTGCAGCAGCGCCTCTACTCGCGCGCTCTGCGCCTGGAGCTTGTAGCGGTACCGCGCGGCCTCTTCGTCTGCAGCAACAGTGGCCGTATGTGGTGGTGGGCTGGTCGTGGTGGTCGTCTGGCGGTGGGCCACAGAGGCAACGCCGTTGGAGGCTGGAAGGGGCGCGTAGTGGGCGGGAATGCTCGAGATGCCGCCTCCATTCGCGACCCATCGCGGCGGGGCCTCGGCCGCAGGCCTAATGGGTTGATGCCCAGCCAAGATTGGTCAATGGTGGGATCAAAAAGATATAAGGCTTCAGGAATGAGGAAGGGAGCAATACTTATTCGCAGAGACTGGAGCAGGGGGCTTGCTGAGCTTCCTCTGTTCGAGTAACTGTGTATCAAGGGCGCCACGTATCAGAGATGATGAATACAAATTTCATTTTCATCTTGAGCGTGGGCGTTGTGAACCTTGCGCCCCGCCTCGAGCAGACGCAGACGCTCCAAATCCTCGCTCATCATGGTGAGGATGGTCCTGTGTCACAGCTGTCGCCGACGTCTCCTTCTAACTCTTCTCGATTAGGCCCCTCAGCGGTCTTGTCGTCAACAACATGACCCTCGAAATTCGCCAACTCCGCCTCTGGACGCCACGCACGCGACCGCAGCGCTTCAGCTGCGAGAGCACGAGTTAAGCCTTCCTTCCAGTTGGTGCAGACTCTGTGCCGTGGATCACCTTTAATTCATCCAACGAAGATGGGCGACTGATGAACTGGCGAGTTTATTCGACCACCGGCGTCGGTCACGCCACCCTGACCGACATGGTTTCGCTCGCCTCCTTGGTGCATGGGGTGGGTCACGAGGAAGTGGGGCCACTTGCAAAGGCCCGTTAAGCTTCTTCAGCTCTCAGCCTCAACACGTCCTCTTAGCCTGGGGGAACTGACTCTATAGACGATCACCGTGCCTGCATGAATAGGGATGAGCGTCAAGCGTAAAGCACAGCTTAAGATCAATGGAATGGGGCGCCGTTGAGCTTGTTGGGCCATTGCCTCTGCAGCCTCCTTCAGGCGGCGACCGTCATAGTCACCTTGCCCACCAGCAGGCACTGCTCATGTTGGCTGTGATACTTTTAGTGTGCTCAGATTGATATGTGGGAAGAGGCCGATAAAATCAGACAAACCTGATGGTGAAAGTGCTTACAGACGTTCCCTTTTTAGTGACTTTGTATCTGATTGTGTTGCTAATGAGGACGAAGGCCGGAGAGTTTCCTCAGCTTTCCACACAATTTAGAAGACTAATGTTGACCATTGCGTTTGTATTGTTGGTGTTTTGCCGACTTTGTTGTGTCAATTTGCCGGATGTTGGCCTGGACGTCGGGACAAGCCAGCAAAGGCGAAGAGGAGGCGGGGAAGCTCTTTGCGTTGTCCTCATTCCCGCCCGAGGTCTTGTGGGTTCTTGCAAACCACCTCAATTGGGTACTACTTTCATCTAAATGCGATTAAATTTAACATCCTCAACTTCAAATTTTGGAATGATTTGTGACGGACCTCGGCTGCAAAGTGGTGTGAACGAGTTGTGAGTTTCAATTCAATGATGTTAATCGAGGCGACGGCGGTTGCACGTCTGCAGGAGGGCGTCCTGGCTTTTGGGGCTACCTGCAGCGCATTCACGTGGCTGGCTCACGACGACAAGTTGTGGCGCGAGGCCTACTGCCGAGCTTGGCCTCCTCGTGCCCGCTGGCTCTGTGAAGGCACCAACATCATCGGCCACCGCTTCAACTGCGCCGTTCCCGTTGGCTCATGCTCATCGGCGGTGGTGGTTTTATTGCCACTTCAGGAGCCCAATGGCGTACGCTCATGCTCCGGCGCGAGAAGACCTTTCGTTGGGCCGCGCTTCTGGGGAGCCACCAGCAACAGCAACAGCATCAGCATCAGCAACCGGCCGTCCTCGACCAGCTGCTACACAAGGACTACTACGCCGAGCTGGCCCTCATCCTGGCCGAGCACGCCGGTCCCACTTCACCTCCTCCTCACCTCACCCGCGTGTGCACTTGAGGCCTTGCTCACACGAGCGCGCCCCATTCCCACGTGTGTGCGTGTGTGTGTGCATGTGTGCAGAGGGCGCGAAGCGCCTCCGGCAGCTCGGCTTGGGGCTCACCCGTGCGCTGCTGGCGGCCATCGAGCCGGCCCGCAACCTCCCGCAGGCCACCACCCGGCTGGCCTACTCCGCGCTGGCCTATCTCTCCTTTGGAGGTGCCCGCCATCGGCCCGGCGCGCGTGGGATTGAGGCCCAAGAAAGCCTGACGAATCTGTTTGTCTGTGTGTGTGTGTGTGTGTGGGGCTGGCTGTGCAGACACGGCGGTCACGGCGCTCTTGCACCAGGTCCTGAGCTCGGATCCGCAGTACGCCGAGCTCGTGTCCAACAGCATATTCACCGCTGGAATGAACGTGGCGGCCATGCACTTCTTTGCCAGCTTGAGCGTACCCCACGGCGGCCCCGCTTGTACGTCAGTAATAAGAATTGTTATTAGCTCTTCCTCACTGCTGGGCAACCCCGCGCTTGCCCACACGACAGACGCCGACATCAAGATCCCGGTGCGGCTGCTTCCCCTCGAGTCGCTGATGGCGGCGCCGCGCGGCTCTCCGGTACGGGAACAGAGCGAGAACGACGAACTGGCCCGAGTGCTCTCCGGTACTTTTCCTCTTCCTCTGGGAGTCCTGGTCCTACTATTTTATTTGTGAAATTATATTATATTATATTATATTAACTTATTTAAATGATATTATATGATATTATTTATTTTATTTAGTCATTGATTCATTTATGTATTTTTGTATTTCTTTGTTGTATTTATTGTGTTTATTGTGCCAGGTGATTGGCGAGGCTATTACTTCTATCCGGACGCTACAGCGGACGGCGAGATGCACTTGACCTTTGTTGTGGGTGATGGTAAGTCTCCCGCTCCAGCCCCCAGTTTGAAGTGAACAGGTCATCATTGGACCGAAAATGTTGACGCCAACCCCCAAACCAAACAAACAATCCAAACCAGAGGGAGTGATCGCCGGGCACGGGAAGGACGTTGTGGGACTCTTCACGGTTCACGGGCAGATCGACCTCGCGACGGGCCGCGTTGGTTTCGTCAAGGCCTACGAAGGCGCGCACGGCTGGAACTACAACGGCAACCTAAATGCTGACGGCATCGCCGGCGCGTGGGGAAGCCGACACGAAGTGTGCGCGTCCCGCAAGTGGTTTTGTTTTTTGCTTTTGCTTTGCTATTACGTTTTAGTTTTTAATATTTTTAATATTTTTAATATTTTTTATTTTTATTTTTATTTTTATTTTTATATCGTTTTCTCACACGAGGGGCTCCAGGGGTGGAGGGTTCATAATCTGGCGCAACAGCGAAGAGGCAGCCGACGAGGAGAGCCGACAGGCCAAGGCGACACGGGAGCAACGTGCACGAGCGGAGCTGGCTCTCATGCGACAGATGCGGTGTTGAAGAATAGATTTTCTATTGTCTTGTGGTCTTTTGTTCAATTTATTTTATAACTACCAGCCGTTGTCGCTGTCGGCCTCGGCCGGCCAGATGGGCGCCACGACCTGGCCATTCGAGCGGACCTCGTTGGAGTGGAGGTCGTACGACGTCGAGCGGCTGAGGAAGCTCTTGAGCTGCTCGTCGCTCGCCGCGTAGGCGAAGCGCTTGCAGGCCAGGGCCGCGTGGGCCAGGGACTTTTGGTCGAGCTGCAGGAAGATGGCCACCAGGAGCTCGATCGGCAGCGGCACGCCGTCCATCTCATGCGGGTTGAACGCGGCAAAGGCCGTGGCGGGCAGGGCAAGGGGTCGTCGGATCTTGTCCACCACGCTAACCTCGACCTTATTGAAGTTGAGCGATAACGACAGCTCGCCCAGCCCTTGTCGTTGGGGGCGGTCATAGTCCATGTAGTCATTGGCGCTGTCGTCATCGTCATCACTGTTGTTTTGATTGTTCTCGGCCGAGATCGAGTATCCAGAGACGAAGACGGTCGAGAGCTCGAAGCGGAGCGTGATGTTCTCGTGGACATGTTCGATCACGGCGCGGCGCATGGGCCGGCGCTGCAGCACAAGGCTGAGCAGGTGCGGGCTGGAGCTGTCGTTGAACTTGGTCAGGGTCATCTCGCTCAAGGACGGGTCCGAAGTTCGAGGGGCCTGGGCGCGCACGCGGCGGAGGAACGCCTCCTCGTCGGTCTCGTCCACGCAGATGTCCTCGGCGCCGACGGCAGCCACAGCCTCGGCCTCTTCCTCTGCTTCGGTCATTGCCTTACGGCCACGGGGGGGTGGGCTGCGGCTACGGCTGCGGCCACGGGTTTGAGCAGAGCGCCACGAACCTATGCCCACGCCGGCGCCAAACTGGCACGTGACAATGGGGATCCAGCCCTCGTAGCCGGGCGCCCGCGCTTCACCGTGAATCCCGTCGAGCTTCAGGTAGAAGCGCGCCTCGGAGGGCTTGTGCTGTTGTTTGGGCGTGGCGGTGGAGGCGGTCTTCTCCATGTCGTTTGGTGTGTGTTTGTGCGTGTTTCTTTTGTCCTCTTCCGCTCGCCTTATTTTGGAGCAAGCTGAAGTGAATGTTCTCCTTTTTGTTAAAAATGAAATGCAGCTGCAAATAATCGACAAAAATTGACAAACACGCGACCAATCGTGCACAAGGAATAAAACCAGATTACAATAAATAATCATGTATTATTTAGGAGTGGAATGCATGGTATAATACATACAGCTGGTTATTTTGCATAAATAAAGAGGAATTAAAAATGGCTCTTGGGCCCGTCATCGACCGAAGAGGAGTTGGGCCTGGAGGAGGGAGGAAGCCCAGGCTGGGGCGGCGGAGACGCGCGAGGCGGAACTCGACTTGGTGTCCGAGTTCTGCGTGCATGACGTGAGGTCGAAGCTGGGCTCGCTGCCCTCCGGGCACGCCACGCACGCGGTCTGGTCCGCGCTCGGGATCGAGTTGCCCGAGCAGAACTGGCACGACGACAAGTCGCCCGCGCCCACCGACACCTGCTCGTGCGCGCGCACACAAGGGTCGGTGAGCAAACAAAGGACGATACGCGCGTGCGTGCGTTTGTGCGTGTGTGGACGACGTACGCGGCCCTTGGGGCATTGTGGGCACAGGGCGCGGCCGTCGGTGACGTAGTAGGTGCCCGCCGGACACGACTCGCATGCACCGCTCGAGCCCACCTTGGTCCCGGTCGGGCAGCCTGCAAGGAGCCGTCGTCAGTTTCATGTAAACGACAACGACGACGACGATGAAGATAATGAAGAAGATGATGATGAAGTTGGCTGAGGTAAGAAAAAAGGTGATGAAGAAAGGCGATGAGCGCGGACCGTAGGCAAAGAGGCCACCGCTGTTGGAGTCGCTGACAAAGATCGTGCCGTCCTCTCCAAAGGCCAGGCTCGAGAAGGAGTGCTGGTCCCCAAACTGCCTCGTCCAGTTGTCCGTCAAGTTGACGGCGTTGTAGGCGTACAGCTCTGTGCGTGGAATTTA
>NAVB01000769.1:0-29797 GCA_002179805.1 Acanthamoeba lenticulata
TTTCATTCTTTGTCTCGCTTTCGTTCTTTGGCTCGGATAGAGAACGGCGTCGACGGGCCACCAGCTGCCGCGCGTCGAGTGGAAGATCGACCTCTCGCCCCGTACGCCCTCCCCCTCCTCTCTTTTCTCTTCTCTTGAACCCTTCTGTGCTGACGTGGCCAACGGGCTGGACCGGACCCGGTCGCACGCAGACATGAACCGCTGGCCGTACACGCTGGGCCCGACGGCCACGCTGACCCGCGCCTTCCAGCTCTTCCGCCTCATGGGCCTGCGCCACCTCATCATCAGTACGTGCTGATCCCGCCTTCAAGGACATGATCTTTTTCTTAATTTTATAATTAATTGTAACCAATCACCATCAGCCGACAAGACCAATCGCGTGGTGGGCATCATCACCCGCAAGGACCTGGTCCACTGGGAAGTCGACGACCACGACCACGATCATGACCACGACCACGACCATGATCACGACCACGATCATGGCCATGACGTCTTCAAAGACGCCATCGAGGGCGGCGCGCGCGAGCGCTCGGACGGCAGCCGTGAGTCTTCGGGCGCGATCATCAAGTTTGACGTCGAGGAGGGCTCTTCTTCGCGCGCCAACTCGAGCCTCAACTCGAGTGTCGACGGCCAGTTGCTGTCTGCGGGCGGCGGCGGCGGCGTGCGGCGGCGCCGTGGGCGGAGCTACTCGATCTTTGACGAGACGTTTTACCCGCAGACGACGGGCGGCGCGGGCGACATGGCGCCGCCCTCGCTCCCGACGTCGTACGCGCCGGGCCACTTCCTCACGTCGCGCATCAACGAGCACTACATCTCTGACGAGGACGAGGACGAGGACAATGGCGGCCGCGGCGATGCGTACGAGGACGATGAAGAGGAGGACGATGACAGCAGCAGCAGCAGCGACGACGAGACGAGCAGCGGCGAGGAGGAGGCGAGGAGACGAACTGCAGCTGCTGGGCGGCCGCAGGACGCCACCACCCGACTGGGCCTCACCCATGACGGTGACGACGATGGCGAGACAGCGAACGCGCGAGTGTGACCCAGCGGTTTTGGGCATTTTGATAATATAAATTTCTTTTTATTTATTTATTTATTCATGTTATTAAACTTGCGATTTTTTACCGAAGGTGGCGTAAGCGTTTGTTTAATTCATTAAAAAAAAAAAAAAAAATCACTTGGCCGTTTGTCCACAGAGTTGTGAACCAGCTAAACAAAACCCCTTTGCCTGTGTATTCATCACAGGTAGGCATTGGCGACAGCCAACTGGCACACATCCAAGTGCTTCAGCTTGGCGGGGGGCTCCAGCTGTAATCGTCCCACGGGCAGCCGTTGTCACGGGCCCACTGGAGCACATCCAGGTGGCCCTCTTTGGCTGCTTGGTGGCAGGTGTCCTTGTCCCATGGGCAGCCGTTGGTACGCGCCCACTGAAGCACAGCCAGATGGCCTGTCCTCGCGGCAAAGGCACAGGTGTACTCGTCCCAAGGGCAGCCGTTGGCACGTGCCCATTGCAGCACGTCCAAGTGACCTCCGTGAGCCGCGAGGCTGCAGGTCCACTCGTCCCACGGGCAGCCGTTGGCGCGCGACCATTGCAGCACGGCCAGGTGGCCGCCCCACGCCGCTTTGCTGCAGGTGTCCTCATCCCACGGGCAGCCGTTGGCACGCGCCCACTGGAGCATGGCCAAGTGGCCTCCCTTGGCCGCGCTTGCACAGGTTTTCTTGTCCCACAGACAACCATTGGCGCGCGCCCACTGGAGCACATCCAGGTGGCCGCCCCACGCCGCTGTGCTGCAGGTCCACGGGTCCCACGGGCAGCCGTTGGCACGTGCCCACTGGAGCACGGCCAAGTGGCCCCTCACAGCCGCCTTGGTGCAGGTTTTCTCGTCCCACGGGCAGCCATTGGCATGCGCCCACTGGAGCACGTCCAGATGGCCTCCAGAGGCGGCATAGGCGCACGTGTCCTCGTCCCATGGGCAGTCATTGGCGCGCGCCCACTGGAGCACGGCCAGGTGGCCGCCCTCGGCCGCCTTGTGACAAGTCGACTTGTCCCATGGGCAGCCGTTGGCGCGCGCCCACTGGAGCACGGCCAGGTGGCCACCCTTAGCTGCTGCGCGGCAGGTTTTCTGGTTCCACGGGCAGCCGTTGGCACGCGCCCACTGGAGCATGACCAAGTGGCCACCCTCAGCTGCTGCGCGGCAGGTCCACACGTCCCACGGACAGCCGTTGGCACGGGCCCACTGAAGCATGGACAACCAGCCCCGCTCCGCCACTTCCCTGGCGAAATAGGGGACCCTGCCAAGCTCTGCGGTGTGTTGCTGGCGATGGTCTTGTTGTGCATGTCGCCAAGTGCGGCACACAGCTTGGCAGGCCGGCAAGGAAAGGGGCTCCACAAACTGAAACATGAATGCCACAAGCTCCACCATGAGGTCGCCCACGCCCACCACTTGTTCCTTTCGTGTCTCAGCCGGTTCACTGGTGGTTGGGCGAGGGGGCGGAGCAAGTGGCAGGAAGGCAAGAGTGGTCTTCTTGAGCTTCTTTTTTGCTGGTTGCATCATGTCTTTTTCTTCATCTCCCTCAGCAACCCTGCTGTTGCCACACTCTTCTTCTTCATCTTCGCGGTGCATCTGGTGGGGGACAAAATATGATTATTTTTCTATTTTTTCTGTTTTTTCATTATTCGTCAAGGCTCGTGGCCAGCTGTTCTCTTCATCACAGGCATTAGCCCACTGCAGCCTCAGCTCTCGCCCCATGGGCAGCCGTTGGTACGTGCCCATTGCAGCACGTCCAAGTGACCTTCGCTATCCGCGTTGATGCAGGTTTCCTTGCCCCATGGGCAGCCATGGGCACGCGCCCACTGGAGCACGGCCAAGTGGCCTCCCTTGGCCGCCTTGTAGCAGGTTTTCTCATCCCACGGGCAGCCGTTTTCACGCGCCCACTGGAGAACAGCCAGATGGCCTCCCCAAGCGGCATAGGCACAGGTGTACTCGTCCCAAGGGCAGCCGTTGGCACGTGCCCATTGCAGCACATCCAAGTGACCTCGGTGGGCCGCGAGGCTGCAGGTCCACTCGTCCCACGGGCAGCCGTTGGCGCGCGACCATTGCAGCACGGCCAGGTGGCCTCCCCACGCCGCTTTGCTGCAGGTGTCCTCATCCCACAGGCAGCCGTTGGCGCGCGCCCACTGGAGCATGGCCAAGTGTCCGCCCTCAGCTGCTGCGCGGCAAGTTTCCTGGTCCCACGGGCAGCCGTTGGCGCGCACCCACTGAAGCACGGCCAGCTGGCCACTCTCAGCTGCTGCGCGGCAGGTTTTCTGGTCCCACGGGCAGCCGTTGGAGCGCGCCCACTGGAGCATGTCCAAGTGTCCACCCTCAGCTGCTGCGCGACAGGTTTTCTGGTCCCATGGGCAGCCGTTGGCGCGCACCCACTGGAGCACGACCAGCTGGCCACTCTCAGCTGCTGCGCGACAGGTATCCTCGTCCCACGGGCAGCCATTGGCACGCGCCCATTGGAGCACATCCAAGTGGCCTCCCCAGGCCGCTGCCATACATATCCATCTGTCCCACGGGCAGCCGTTGGCACGGGCCCACTGAAGCATGGACAACCAGCCCTGTCCCGCCACTTTCCCGGCGAAATAGGAGTCCATGCAACGGTTTTGTTGTGCGTGTCGCCAAGTGCGGCACACAGCTTGGCAGGCGGGCAAGGAATGGGGCTCCACAAACTGAAAAATGAACGCTACGAGCTCCACCATGAGGTCGCCCACGCCCACCACTTGTTCCTTTTGTGTCTCGGCCGGTTTCATGGTGGCACTGGTGGTCGGGCGAGGGGCGGAGCAAGTGGCGGGGAGCAAGAGTGGTCTTCTTGAGTGACCTTGCAAGAGAGGGTTTTGTTACACGCCAAAAAAGGGGTTGCAGCTGTGCTTTTTTGAATTGGTACAGGCCAAAAAGGAGTAGGGCATTTCCAGTTTCGTTGCTGGGCTCTATCATTAAAACTCGTTCATAGATCTATGAAATGGGTGCTCAAATGGAAGCAGCTTGCTTACAGCGTACTTCAAGGGGGGCTTGCCACTCCAAGGCTGGGCACGCATGAATCGCCGGAACGCGGCTACCTCCACCACGTCGGGATCCAGCAGCGCGCGCATGGCCGCGCTGGCCCGATCGCGCAGCTGGCGCTCCGGGTCCTCGAGTCCACGCAGGCCGTATTCGCGATCGGCCAGCGGCAGAAAGACGGCGAGCGTCAGCGCCATTTGCAGGCGGTCGGTGGGGGACCGCGCTTCAGGCGAGGCGCGATAGTCGCGGACGAGGGCCAACATGAGGTTGGCCAGGCCCTCGACAGCGACCTTGGGCAGCGCCTCCCGGGTGTTTTCCCGCGATTCGAGCGTGGGCAACAACCGCAAAAAGTCATAATCGACGCGGTCGGCGTGGAGCAGGCCGAGCGACAGCACCTCGCGGAAGAAGGGCGGCAGCTTTTTGCCGTGCGGGTGAGCCTCGGACGGGATGTAAGGCGCGGCGAGGGCAAAGGAGAGACGCTTGATCCAAGGCCGCAGCGCGGCGGCGCAGCTTTCCTTCCTCGCCAGGGTTCCTGTTGCCAAGAACGAACAAGAACGGCGGACCAAGTGGCGGAGTCAGAGGAGCGGCGAGCCTGGCAAGCGCTTCGTGTACGAACCCACAAACTTGTAGAGCGTGAAGGAGCAGTCGCCCCGCTGGAAAGACGTGACGAACACCTCGAGGAGCTGGTCCAGAACTGAGAGCAGCGCCGGAATCGCGTCGTCTTCGGTAAGGCGCTGTAGAAGCTGGCCCACGTCTGAAAGTAACGACGACGTGCCCGTCCCTGTGCCGAGCAAAGCGGCGACCCTTTTGGCAAGGAGGGGCAAGTGCGAGCGCAGGCGCTTGTACAGCCTCTCGTTCAACATGTCGAGCGCAAGCTTCAACGTTTTCGCGTTCTTGAGGTGGGAAATGGGCGTCAGAGCTGCGCGGCTTGTGGGCGGAGACAGGGGAAGGTCTGCGCACGGGCGGTTTCTCAAGGAAGGCCAGACAGCCGGCGAGAGCGGCGTCTTTGCCCAGCTTGCCGAGACCGGAGACGAAGCCCAGGAAGCGCTTGATCGCCAGAAGCGCGGCCTTGCACACGGTCGGTGGCTGGTTGACTAGGAGGCCCGCCAGCTGGACCAGCACGGCATCGGACTCGGGGAGGAGCTCGGCGCACTTGCTGGCCGCCAAGCAGGCTGCCCGCCGGACCAACGGCTGCTCACGCCAAGAGAGCGCCACATGTGCATGGGGCTTGAGCAACAGACAAGGAAACTGTTGTGTCTGGACTGGAAAGAAGGAAGACGAGAGAGCGCATACCGAGGAGTCGGCCAAGGACTCCACCACGAACGGGAGATGTTCGTCGACGCCGAGCTCGTCGTCGTAAAAGTCGGTCACTTCGCCCAGCACCCTCAGCCCGGCCTCTCTGTCCGCCGTCCTTTAGCCATCCATCCACCCGCACGTTCATCGCCATCGGAGAAAGGAATACTACCGGTACTGCCAAGGGACATCGTGCCTCAACCACGGTCGGACCACCTGCAGGACGAGCGGGGCCATCGTCCACTCGTCCATCATGACCGCCAGGCATCTGATGAAGCACTTGGGCAGGCTGTGCCTGGTCTTCTCCTTCTTCTCCTTCTCTTGTGTTTTTGCTGCGCAGAGTGTTTGACAAACACAAAACACACGTGTGTGGTTGGACCGTCAAACACAGGGCACCAATCAGGACAGTACACAAACTCCGCGGACGCACTGGCGTGGGCGACGTGCGACTGCAGCTCAAGCGGCAGCGCGCCCATAAAGGGCTGAAAGAGGTCGTGGCGCAGGACGATGGATTGCGTGGCCAAGTCAAGCAAGGTCGGCACGCATGGCTGGCTGTGGACCGTGTGTTTCACCACGGCGGCGACCAACCTGTGGAAGACGACGCGCCACGTCAGCAAAAGAACACCAACAACGTCAAAATGATGATCACAAGCCAGAAAGAGAGAGAAACGGCAGAGGGAAAGCACTGACCGTACGTCACCGACGCTGTCGACGCTGGAGCTGCGGATGGCGTTGATGAGGAAGGAGACCATCACGAGCAACACGGCCGGGTCGGTTTCCTTTTGAGACCAGGAACGGCACCATCGCCGTTGATTGAGTGGCCCGACGGGTCATGTGGGCCGAGAGGTTGCGTACCCGCTCGAGAAGCTCGGCCAAGGGTTGAAGTTCCAAGTTGGCTCTACGCCTCGCCAGCAGTTCGTACGCTTTAGCGCGGACAGTGGGGTCCTCGAGATTGGCCACAATCTCCCACAATCGCTGCACGCACATGATGAGGGTGATGGTGATGACGATGAAGGGGAGCCTTTGAATCGGCACCTTGTGGAGGGCGGCAGAGGAAAAAAGGCTTAAAAATGAAATCAAATCGAACAGGGCCAAGCAGACTTTTCTCTCGGGGCGATGCAGCACAGACAACAGGTCGTCCTGTTTGACCCGACGGGCAGGTCAGCAGAGGACAGGCACCAATCGAGGCTCGATTCTGAAGCCGCGTGTCGTACCAGCTCCGCTTGCTCGGTAAAGTTGGCGAATTCATGGATGATACACCAAGCTCTGATGAGCTTGAGGTAGCCTGTGCAACCCCGCCATCGATTCATTCATGTGGTCGTTGTAGACAAGGAAGGGCCCAACCGAACGCACCGGCTACGATTCTTGGGTCTTCGTGGAAGAGGAGCTCGCGAGACAGACTCGGCTGCTCGGGCGTGCTCTCGTGGTACACCGAGTGCTTGAGACACTTGAGGAGGGTCACGGCCACAACACGGTGGTCCTGTCGCACGGCGGCAAACAAGCGCTCGTACAACCGATCCAAGTGCTGCGACAGGCTCAACTCTCGGATCGGGCTGGAACGCGTCCTGAGCTGAGAGACCCACCATTGGAGCAGCGCAGGGCCAATCGCGGAGAAGAGAGCGGCCTTTCGCCTGGCCTTGGGCGCGCTGGCCGTTTGTGGGCTCGTTCTGTCAGCGAGCACGAGCAAGCGTGGAAGGGAGGGGAGCGTTTGAGGTACCCGTCTTTGTCGTCGAGCTCGAGGAAGCTGAGGCAAGCGTGCCTGCCCTCGGCCAGGAACAGCCACTGGAAGAGCTGCTGGTGAATTATCTCCGGCGTCCGCTCGGGGGCTGTGGGGTCGGAGAGGCTTTGGACGAGGCGGGACAGCGGCGCCGACGGCGGGCTGAGTTCTTCTTGGAGCACACGCCACGCTTTGAGCACGCGGCGCCCAAGCTTCTTGTCCACCATCTTGTGTTGCGAGAAAGAAAAACATGAGTGGAGAAATTTTTCTTATTGTATCTTTTAAGAGAAAAACAGTCTGTGGCTTGCCAGAAACACACGCATGAGGGCGGGCAGCCGTTGGCACGTATTTTGTTCGGGATTACAAGGACATAGCACGGCTTTATCCTCTTGCAAACTTAAGACAAACCCAGCCCTAATCCAAACCAGGTCGTGGGCAGCCGTTGGTGCTTGTCGCCAATTCTGTAAAAACACCGAAACTTTTTATGAGTACGAAACGAGTTTGAATTCATTTCGGTTGTGTCGTGTGTGGCTGCTGCGGCCACCGCCAGTGGGGATGATGAGCCCGCTGTTGCCGTTCAGCAGCTCTAGAGCGCCCCGCCCCGGTGGCGTGACAACGAGAACTGGCTGAGCAGTGTGCAGAAGACACAGCGAAACATGAGCACTGCGGCCACTGTGGCGAGGGGCAGGGGCTGGAGCGTCGTGGAGACCACGGGCGAGGGGTGCCCGACCGAAGAACTGCTCAACCGGGGCCACGTGCCCGTCAGCAGCAACATCGCCTACGTGCACACCCGGCAGGGCGTCCATTTCATCGACTTGGGTAGGCCCCCCCCTCCCCTTTTGATTTGCCCCCTTCCCCCGACCTGACCCGCTGGAAATGGGCCAAACACGCAGCCAAGTCAGAGTGGGGGCGGTTGTGCACCTTCGGAGATGACCAAAGCGTCGAGGTAAGCCTTCCGTCCCCTCTCTTCTTCACGCATGCGGTGGTGCGCCCTTGCGTGTGTGGCACGTGCGGTGTATTTTTATTTATTTATTTTTTGAACTTTGGTCACCGGTGCGCACGGGCGGTCTATGCAGGGCGTGTTCCTGTTCGACCAGTGCCTGTACATCCTCCTGCGCCACAGCGGGAAGAAGGGATGCTTCCAGATCTTCGATCTCCGTACCGTGGCGCCTCTCTGCTTACAGATGCCTTCCTGCCTCGTCATGTACGGACGAGAACTCACACACACGTATGTCACTGCAGAGGCGCAGGCGTGGAGGCCTCCGGTGGCGATCAAGGGCGAGATGTGGGCCTCGACCTTCTGCCACGACGATGGGCGCATCTTCGCCTTGGACGACGGCCGCGTCAACTGCCTCGACCTCTGTGCGTGCCATGGCCCCAAATGCCTCAAGTGCGAAGGCCTCACGTTCTCACGGAGAGCGCGGTCGGTGGCCGTGGCGCAGCATGGAAGGAGTATCGATGGGTCAGGCTGAGCCGGAAGGAGAACGACGAGCTGGTCGGGACGGAGGGCTTCTCGCTGGCCATCGCCGACAACAGGATCTACGTGTTTGGCGGAATCAAGCACCTGCGGCACGAGGTGGCCACACGCACTTGCTGGCTCGTTCCGACTTGGCATTTGACTAACATCGCGTGCCTCTAATAGACCAACGCGCTATGCTGTTTCGACTTGCAGTCGAACCAGTGGGAGGAAGTTGAGACCACCAGCCCTGTCCCGAGCGCGAGGTGCGTTGTTTGCATTCCTCACTTAGGGGGAGCTTTGGAATTCCAAATATGTGTGCATGCTCACCCCCTCTGGCAGGTGGGGCCACACCGCGCGCACTTACACGGAAGGACGAGCGCTCGTGGTCTACGGCGGCTTCTCCGGCAACGTGTTCAGCAACGACACCCACGTCCTGACCCTCTGTACGGCGCCTTCCCCCCCCCAAGCCCATCCATGGCCATTGGCTGACTCGTGGCCATCGGCAGCCTCCATGCGCTGGCAAGCCCTGGAGGCCGCCAACGCGCCCCCAGCCAGCGCCTGGCATGTGAGCTGGGTCCACCAGGCCTCGAGGCGGCTCTATGTGGTCGCTGGCGACGCGTCCCGCTTGCACGCGCTCGACCTACCCGAGCCCGCCAGCCTCGCGCCGCCGCGCAACATGAAGCAGGAGATCGACGACCGCGTGAAGGAGCGCGTGGACCGCGAGCTGAAGCGGCTGCGCAAGGAGATGGGCGAGGAGCTCAAACGCCTCAAGGTCGAGATCAACTTCCAGAAGAAGACGCGGTCAGAGATCGAGATGGAAAACATGTACCTCAAGGAGGAGCGGATCGAGCGCGAGCGCGACATGGAGGACCTCATGGCCGCCGTGCGCGAGTGGCGCCAGGAGTCCGTCCAGCTGCGCGATCAGGTCAACGACCTGCGCTCCGAGGTCGAACGCCAGAAGGCCGAACTCGCCAAGTACCATCTTTGGAATGCATGGAATGCGTGGCATGAAGACTGACCGTCGAGCGCTCGGCACGTACAGGCTGCAGAGCATTGGCTCGTCGGGGAGCGGGATCGTTGGAGGGGCCGGCTCGTCCATCATCGAGGCCAAGCACATCGACTTTACGGGCTCGGTCCTTCTAGGCGACGGTGCGTTGGCGCCGCGATCGTTGAACCAATCAACAATGTGTTGACTTTGGCGAGCGACGAGCGCACAGGCGCCTATGGGAAGGTGTATTTGGCCAAGTGGCGAGGCCTCGAGGTGGCCGTCAAGAAGTTCCGCCGAAAGGTGCTCACCGCGGAAAACATGTACAAGATCCAGCACGAAGTCACCCTCATGCGGTGCGTCCCCGGCACTTCCTCGTCCGTTCAGTGTTCGTTCAAGCCATGAATCTGACGCTCACGCCCTTTGTGGCCACAGAAAGGTGAGCTTCCACCCGCACTGCGCCACGCTCTACGGGACGTGCCGGCCGCATGAGGGCAAGAAGGGCATCTGGATCGTCATGGAAGCCGCCACGGGCAGCGTGCGCGACGTCCTGGTACACGCGCGCGTGTTTGCATATGTGTTTTTGTGCGCGTCGTGATGCTCTTCTGCGTGTGAATGAAACTCACATGCGTCGCGCATGTGAGCAGAGCAAGCGCGGCTCGCTGCCGCTGCACGCGGTCATTCGCATCGCGGCCGACGCGGCGCAAGCTCTGGCCTTTCTCCACTGCAACGGCATCGCCCATCGCGACATGGCCGGTGCGCTTCCCCAGCAGTGTCCTCAAAAGCGTGCAATTGGGTCGCGGTTGGCTGACAAGCAGGCGCGACCTGGCGGCGTGCAGCGCGAAACGTGCTGGTGACCAAGGACCATCGCGGCCTGCTCTCCGACTTTGGGCTCTCGCGGCTGGTCTCCGAGACCAGCACCTCCCTCCACACGCACACCGTCGGCAACATCCGGGTAATGCCTCACCTCGGCGTGGCCTCCACCGCCGCCACACTGCTTTCTCACATGTGCCGTGTCCAGTGGATGTCGCCCGATGAGCTGCTGTCGACCGAGGACTACACGTCGTTTGAGATCTCGTCCAAGAGCGACGTCTATTCGTTCGGCGTCTTTCTTTGGGAAATTGGCTCCGGCCAGCTGCTCCGGCCCTACAGCAACCTCAACGACGCGCAGGTGATCGCGGTCCTGCGCGCCGGGAAGACGCTGCCGTTGGTCGACAGCTACGGCTTTCATCCGGCCATTCGCGCGCTCCTCCAGCGATGCTGGCGCATGGAGCCCGCGAGCAGGCCGTCCATGCAGGCCGTACACCAGGAGTTGGCCCGCCTCGCCGACGAGCTGGCTCCGGCCGCCGGCGGCGGCGCGGGAGGCGTCAGCCCGCCTTCGCCTCCGCCCCTGTTCAAGGCCGTGCCCAAGCTCGAGTTCCCAGCGCCGCCGACACCGCCGCTCTCGCCGCCGCCCTCGCCTGGCCACGGGAACGGCCACGGCCACGGGAATGACGAGCACGCGGCAAAGATGAAGCACAAGAAAAAGGTGCAGCAAGGCGCAGAACGGCCATCGCCGTCGGCCCGGCTACAGGGACCGGCCGAAGAAAATTCGATGCGCACGGCCCTACGCACGGCGATGGACAAGCGGCGCACGTCACTCGAAGACCTCAACTCTGCCGGTCAGGACTCGTCCGCAACTTCGTGGCGTCCTTAATTCTTATTTTTGTTTTGAAAAAGAAAAAGCTTGACCTGAGGTCTCGCCTTATTCTGGTGTAGAACCACAATGGCGGTGCAGGTTCGAAGACAACATCCCCAATAGCACTGCAGCAAGATGTTGAGGACGAGCTGGTGCACAGTCGTTAGGTTACTTCGAATTCAATGTGAAATCTCTGCACGGCTCAAACCTATGACGCCACCACCAGCTTTTTTGAGCAATCGCTTACCGCTAAGTGAGGGACGGTTCGAGCACGATTGCACTGGGGGTAAAGTGGAAGTTGTGGGAAGAATGCTGTAGTTTGAAGTGCTGCTTTAAACATCATTAATTCTTGCGGTTGTTGTCCCTGTGTTGAGGCGCATTTGAGGAATGGGGGTGATGGTGGCAGGGGAGCAGTAGCCGAAGGTGGAGCATGAAGTGGCAGAGTCAACCTGGGTGATGTAATCGAACAAGAGCGGCATGTCGCTCTTCACAATCTGTTGGCATGTTTCGGAGTACGGCGACGGAGCAAGGGTGCAGAGTGAGTTGAGCTGTTTGACAATCTCCGCCTGGGTCCAGTTCCAGGCGAGGTAGCCTTCCGTCCACTCAACAATGAACTGGCAGACGACGCACACTTGCAGAGGATTGAGTTGCTTCTTCTCCTGCAAGGCCAGCGAAGGAGATATCAAGAAGGCCACGACGACCAAGCACGCAAGCAAGTGGTTCATGTTTTGTTTGAAAGTGATTCAGATTTTCCTCTTTTGTTATGGAAAGGCTTCACAGCAAGAAAGGAAAAGATACAGCGGAATGCCAACAATTCGGCAACCAAGGGCATCTCTTGTAGCGAGACCGCACTTGCTTGCTCGGCCTTGGTGCATGGGTAAGAAGCCTTCCATCGTCACCTCCCTGGACTGGGATGGAAAGGATGAGGACAAAAAGCCCAACGCCAAGCCATGGTGCGCCACCTGCTCCAACGTTTGCCAGATCTTGACCTCCTGCACTAATCTCCCTGGCACACCTAGGCAGACCATAGCCTTGGTGGTTCTGTTTTACTACGTGATCTCAATATCGCTAGTACTGCTTAACAAAATGGTGCTAAGCTCCCGAAGTCTGCCCTTCCCGCTCTTCGTCACATGGACTCAGCTCGTGGTCACCGTGGTCTGCATTTGGCTATTGTCCTTGATCAAGAGCTGGCACGTCCTCCTTGGCAAATGCATCTCCTGCTTGTGTGCTTAAATGAACCAATTGGACAAGCAGGATGCCGAAGCTGACCGGCCCCTTGCCGTCAATCCGCCTCGAGTTCAACGGAAACAAGGCCAAGCGCATCTTCCCGCTGACGGTCATCTTTGTGTTGATGGTGGCCTTCAATAACCTCTGCCTCCAGTTTGTTCAAGTCTCTTTCTATCAGGTAACGACCTATGGCGGTTGTTGCTTTGATCCCTGTCACAGATTAACCACACCACACCAACCAGATCGCACGATCTCTCACAATCCTCTTTTCCATCGTCTTCACTGCCGCCTTCCTGGGCACCGGGACCTCGTGGAAGGTATGGGGCGTCGCTGGCCTGATTAGGTCCTCAGCACACGACTTACCATGTTGACCCTTCTGCGATCGCAGACTTGCCAAGCATGCGTAGTTGTCATGCTGGGCTTCTCCCTGGGCAGCTTGGGCGAGGCGCAGTTCTCGTGGGTGGGCCTCGTCTATGGCCTGCTCTCAAGCGTGTTCGTCGCCCTCTACGGCATCTTTGTGAAGAAGGTGTCGCCAGTCGTGGACAACGACTCCTGGTGCTGCTCCTTGGGCTCCCCTTCATTCCTTCCTGTGTCATTGACTGCTCCTTCTTCAGGCGTTTGATGGCGTACAACTCGGAGATGGCAATGGTGGTCATGGTGCCGCTTATCTTCATCTCGGGGGAGGCTGAAGGCTTGGGGCAAGCGATGGCTCAGCTGGACAGCAGCTTGGTGGCGACGCTGTTGCTCTCGGGAGTGCTCGGCTTCCTCATCAACATTGCCGTCTTCCTGCAGATCAAGCACACCAGCCCACTCACCAACAACGTGAGCGGCACGTTCAAGGGCTGCTTCCAGCTCGTCCTCTCGGCCTTCATGTTTGGCGAGGAGGTGACCTTCATGAACGTGGTCGGCACGCTGCTGGTGGTCTTTGGGTCGTTCTGGTATTCCCACATCCGCTACATGGAGATGCAGCAGGCCGAACGCCCCAGCGACCCCAAGAAGTGGATGTGATGTTATCCTGGCCTGTACTTTTGTTTTTTGCTCAACAAAACAAAAGAAGAAAACGATTGAAAAATAAATAAAATCAATAAATAAAACTTTGCGGTGTCTGTCCTCTGGTCTGGGCCCTCAGAGGGAGTGGTTGATGCTGCCGCGCGGCGCAGTCGTAGGCAGCACGGGCTGGTCTTCCTCTGACTCGTCATCCGTGTCGGGCTTCTCGAAGTGGACCGTCCGCGTGCGCCCAATCGAAGCCGAGGAGGCGGTGCGTGCCGACACGTCGTGCAGCATCGTCGTCTCGTTGCCTTCAGGTTGCGCAATCCACGAGTACTCTTCCAAATGAGAGACCATGACAAATATGATTATATGTATAGAGATATAGAAATGCATAAAGCATAAATAAAAAATTTTTAAATTACAAAAAAAGTTAATAAAAACATTTCAGGAATGCCGTACCAAAGTAGCGACTGGACTGGCGGATGGCTTGCGTCTTGAGCTTGGCCAGCGTCGAGCGGGCGGACATGTCCTTGCGCGTGATGACGCCCACCACGACACCCGTCTTGTCCACTGCGTGTGCATGTGTAGTGCGTGAGGTCATTCGTGTGGTGTATGTGGTGTGGTGGACACGGGGCAGGACGGTACCGACGATGATGTGGCGGAGACCCATCGTGCGGAACACGCGGAACACGCGCCGCATGGGGCACGTCTCCAGCACCTTCACCGGATTGGCGCTCATGTCTGCCCCATGACCACAATTTGTGTCAGCCAAAACTCAACAAAATGAAAACAAAATCAAAATAAAATAATAAACGAAAGATTGACGTACAGGGGGCGAGGGCGAGCCAGTTCTTCTTGTCGCCTTCATTGAGGTGGACCTGGTCGACGTCCGGGTAGCGCGGGTAGTAGTCGAGGAACGTGTCCACGCTCAGCAGGTTCGTGTCCAGCACGCCCTTGTTCTGCACCTCGGATTGCTGTACGGGACCACGACGGTGACGTCAACATCAAGCTGAGAAGCTGGGAGGACGGCAGAGAAATGGGGGCGACGGGCCGACGCGCACCGAATACCAGCGCTTGTTCATGAGCAGGATGACCAGCTGCCACCGGAGGATGACGCCCAGCAGGTGGCCCTTCTTGTCCACCACCGGGAACCCGTTGTGGGACGTCTTGGACAGCACCTGCACACGCGCGCCCCACATGTTGTCGAATGAGGCTTGACTCAGCGGCCCATCATTGTCGTCGTCATCGTTGTGGTCACGTACGCGATGGACGATCGACACTTTCTCGATCTGGCGGAAGAAGACCGGCGGCCTGCTCATCACGTGCCTGGCCCGCAGGTGCATCTGTACAGAAGCTGCGGCGTCAGCCAACCAACCAGCCAATCGAGTGAAGACGAAGGCGGCAAAGCGGCACACACCATCTCGCTGGGCAGCCACCAGTCCAGCAGCGGCAGCTTGGCGATGTCGATGTGGATGTTGAAGCAGCCATCTGCCCCGCAAGAAAGTTAATTAATAAGTCAAGAATAAGAATTATAAATCATTTATTCTCCATTTTTTCATTATTTATTGTTGGTTGTGAAAGGCACGTACTGATGAAGAGGTAGCCGACCAGGCGGGCGATCATGGCCACGAACATGATCGGCAGTGTGTAGCCGGCATCTGTTGTGTTCCCATCCCCCCCGCGAACCACGTCAGACCAACCATCGTCTGTGGCACAGAGGCAAGGAGGGAGGGAGCCGCACTGTTGGTGGCCTCGGTCAGGATGACGGCCAGCGACCTGCGCGGTCCGCAGCAGTCAGCGCCTCAGAGACAAAGGCAAAGGTGGGGAAGAAGAGGGAGAAGCGTTGTATGTACAGCGTGAGACGAGTGGTGCCGGCGAGCATGGAGGCGGCGCCGAGGATCGAGAACGTGCTCTCGTCCGCCGCGGCCTCGGGCCAGATGTGCTGCAGGTACTGCCCCAACATCCGGCCGTAGCAGGCGCCGATCAGGAGGCACGGCGCCAGGATGCCGACCGGCACGGCGGCGCCAAACGTCCAGCTGGCGACGTGGGCCCACACGAGGTCAGCTGTAAGACCAGGCAGAGAGGCAAGGCGCGGCCGCGAAGCGCGTGTGTGTACCAAGTGAGCACAAAGTAGAGGGCGCAGATCAGGAGCAGCGGCATGTAGTCCCAGTGCAGCTCTCTGTCCGGCACAACCCTGCTCGTGAGTCCAGCGGCCTGGGCCGAGGTCCAAAGGGCGGAAGGGCGCAAAGACGTACACGGTGGAGATGGCGCGGAGGGAAGACTCCTCGTTCTGGAACAGGATGGTCCCGACTTGGTTGTACTGGCCCTCGGGGCAAAAGAGCGTGTTGAGCGAAAGCTCGGTCGGGTTGGTCCCGATGTTGCGGCATGACGGGTAGTAGTAGGGGATCAGGTAGAAGAGGACCGACGTGGTCAGGCCCAGCGCGAGGACCTCGATGCCCTGCACCACCGGGTGCTTGAGCTTCACGCGGGTCGTGTGAATCCACTTGTTCACAAAGTTGAAGATGGCGCCCAGCAGGCCGCCTGGGTCGCCACCACAGTCAGCATCTTGGAATGTCAAGTATGCGCGGTTTGGAAAGGTAGTGCATGCCTAGAATTCCGAGCATGATGTAGAACGGGAACTGCTTGAGCGAGTAGGGCACCTCCAGCTCACGCCGCCCAAAGTCGAGCAGACCTGCACTCCAAGCACGTGAGTGGAGGAAAAGGCCAAGAGTCGTCGTCGTTTAAGGCGTACCGACGTAGGACCAGTAGCCCCACTCGTGGTCGCTGCCCTCGCGGAAAAAGTTGAGCGCGACTGCGCTCGAGGGATGGGAGTCGTATGTGAGCGTGTGTGTGTGTGTTGCCGCCACATGAGGAACCCAGAAGCGCGCTTGACGTACAGATGGAGCATGCGCAGCAGAAGAAGGTGAACGCCGTCAGCGGCGCGCTCCAGAAGGACATGCCCTCCTCAATCATGTACAGCACGCCGCCGATGGGCGCGCCAAAGCCCGCGGCAATGCCTATTGAGCCCCGAGGCTGGTGAGCGTGATGCGGCCTTGGCAGATGGACAAGAAGAACGTCGTACCGGCCGAGGCGCCGCACGAGATGAAGAGCCGCTTCTCGTTGTCCGTGCGGAAAAACTTGAGGATGCCGGTGTCGATCTTGAGCGATGACGACTTGCCCTGCGAGATGGCCGCCGCCACGGTGGCGCCGATGTGGACCAGCGGACCCTCCTTGTCGCCGGCCACATTGCCGCCGGTGGCCAGGATACTGCCGACGATCTTGATCAACAGCGTCTTCCATCGCAGCAACCTGAGATCGAGGCCGTCATCAGCATCGATCATTTCATCGGTTTATCATTTATGCCGGGCGCGTACCTCGGGATGCGGACGCCGTTGAGGTAGCACTTGACCTCGGGAATGCCCGACGAGTAGGCGATCGGCTGCGCCAAGAGCGCGGGTCACATGTGCGTCGTCAATGTCATGACGACGAACAGAACAAAGGCTGGGAGGTATACCTCAAAGAGCACGACGGGGAGGCAGGCCAGGACGAAGAGGGCGGTCGACACGCCCACGTACACGCCAAAGGGCACCCAGAAGTCGTGGGCGTAGTCCTCCAGCACTGCGTTTTTTGTGCACGTGTTTGCGTTTGTGAGCACGAAGAGAGGCAAAGGAAAAGAGAGAGAACGAGAGGAGGTGCGCACTGGTGCTGATGAGTTTGGTCTTGTACTTCATGATCGCCTGTGAGGCCTTGTCCATGCCAAAGGCGATGCATCCAACCACTGCAAATAATGAAATGAGGAATAAAAAGAAACAACAAATTGGTTGAATGGCGCAGCTGCGTACCTAGGCCGATGAGAGCCGTGATGGCCACAGCCGCAAGGCCTTTGGTGATCCACTCTCGTGCTGTGACGGTGGCTCGCTCCCGCTGGTACAGCTCACTGTCCACAATATCTAGAGGAGCATCGTAGAAGGTGCATGTAAATGAAAGTGAATACGCTGCAATAAAGCTGCGATATTGGAAAAATAATAATTACAATTAAATTGAATAAAATCAAAAGTGGTCGTTGGGTTGAGGTAAGGGGACGCACCAAAGTCGGCACTCTTTCAAATATTATTACGGTAAAAATCGATGTTACGCGTTGGCTCCTGTGAGATTCTGGGTATGTAAACATGAACGCATAAAGAGGGCACAAGGTACCTCATATTTTTGCTCTTGTTGGATTTGAGCGCCGGCCGAGGGCGTTACGAATCGACGAGCGCGATTTGTGAGATAATTCCACCCGTCCCCCATTCTTATTGATGTCGACTGGCGAGCGGCAACTCACTTTGTTGCATGCAAGCCTCGGTGCGCAATCGTAACGCTCGCCGTCGGAAAGCGCAACGCGCGGTGGGCAGGCGATAAAGTGAAGATGAACGAACACGAAAAAGGATCCGCAAAATGTTATTACCTCTTTTTTCTCTTCCGTTTTCTCTGGCGATCTTGCTTTCGAAATAAGGTAAGTGGAGCTGGCACCTTTCTGGGCAGTTCATAACCGTTCTCAGCGGCGGGTACATCAATCTAAACGGCCTCTTGGCTCGAATCCCCGCACTGCTGGGATCAATACTTCGGTCCTCTTTCGTGTTAGTGTTGAAAAAGATGAAGGAAACGGAAGAGGCACCCGTCCCAGAACGAAAGATGTCCCGGACAGGGAGCATCTCAGTCGATGCGAAGGGAAACTGGACGGAGCAGAAGGTTACTTCCTCGAAACGCACTCATTTGATAGGGGCAGGTGCTAACTTCATGATACTAGGTTGCCACAAACCAGGAAAGGCGAGCTGCTGCCGAGAGTACCACGCCCTCCGACTTACACTTCTGTAAGTACCCAGGCCTTGCTTACGAGCTGTGTCGGGCAGACGGGGACAACACAACGAAAGAACAACGACTATCTTCAGCCATGGGGCGCAGCGTTTCGCTGCATCAGATGAGCGAGGACACCTTTAGTGACCTAGCCGCACTCCAGTCGTCAGCAGAGGGCAGTCCAGGTACGCTCTACATCGCAGCTGCACCTTGACTGTTATCTGCTGGACTCAGCGCCATGTTGATGTAGTTGCAAGCGACGGCCCACTGAAGAGGACGCTGAGCCAGCGCAACATCAAGGACCAGTCCAAGTGCGTGAAGAAGGAGAACCGAAAAAAAGATGACGAAACCAACAAAAAGGGAGGAAGCCAGATCGCAGGGGCGTCAGAGGCCCCTCGAAAGGACAGCAAAGAGGGCAACAGCAAGGACCAGGCAAAGAGCGGAAAGAACTATTACCACTACATCAACACCCCAGAACGCCTCAAGGACATCCAGCGAGAGGAGGATAGCAACCTCGTGCCAGCATTGCCCAAGACGGCTCGGGAGAAGGACCGAAAGGAACGCGAGAAGGAGAAGCTCAAAGCACAGAAGAAGGAAGAACAAAAAGAGAAGGAAGGGAAGGACTGGGTATCGAAGGTTATACGCTCACCCTTGCGCTGGCGACGATGGAAGGAAAAGGTGCGAACACACGCGCGGTTGTGCAGACGCTAGCTCAGCTGCCGACGGCGTACTGACCTGTTTTGAAGGAGGGTGGAGGCCTTTCTATGCGGAGCAGAAGCTCAGGCAGCTTGTCTTCGGCAATCTCGCAGCAAGGTCGGTCGATGTCTTCGTCGTTTCTCTCTACGCCCATGCCTGTGCCGGGATCGAAAAATGCGTCTCACTCTCCTCACGGAAGCCCCAGCAGGTACGCGATTCCCCAAACAACTCGCACCGGGCATAAGCACTTGACCAAACTTATCTTCCACAGACCCAGCATCACTTCGCTCTCTACCCCTTCCTCCAACGTTCTCAACTTCTTCCACCACGAGAGGAATGGAAGCCCAACTGACAAGCACAAGCGGAAGTTCACGGGCTCAGGCCAGGTGTACACACGCGAGGCTCGGGAAGAGATACGGGACAGATTCAAGTGCGTAACACGGTGATACTTGATGGCGAGAAATCGCACCACGAGGCTGACTACAACCGAATTGGGTGGGCGCAGCAAACAACTTGCCCTATCCGAGGGAGAGATGAGCGAGGATGACCTGATTGGCGAGAGCCCGGAGGAGGAAGTGGACATCCTGGAGTTCCTTGCCACGTGGAAAAAACCGTACACGCTGCACTACTGTGGTGGCTTTCGTGTACGTCCAGCTAACAACGGGTGCTCACATGCAGACCACCGACACGCTCAGGCAGGGGCTCCTACATCGGCACGGGCAGCTCATCACTGAAGGAAGTGAGCAAAGAGGCCAAGTCGGTGTGCGTCCCCTGAGAGGAGTCCAAAGGGCCATTGGTCTATTTGTACATTTTTCACAAGAAGTAGTTGGTTGCGTGTGTGGCCATTTCTCCCAACGACTGCTGGGGAGCCTGTGGGGAGCGAGGGTCTCCCCGACAACTACGACCGCGTTAGCTTACGAATAGGAGTTGAGGATCGAAAACGTCACCGAGAACCTCTATCTGTCAACTTACTGTGCAGGTTATTTTTTGCCGGTCCACAGCAAACTGACTGGTTGCTTAAAGTTTGATTAAGTTGTCTCAAAGCAGCTTGCGTAAGAACAGCTAAGAATGGCTGATCATTGGTTCTATAAATCAAACGCCCCAATGAAACGTCCTGATTGGTAGCTTGCCCACCCCGGCAACCAAGCAGCCCACGCGTCAAGCCCATAAAACGTGCAAGCACCACATCAGTCCTTCACCAGCTTACCTGCCAGCCTCACACACAGTAGACTACATGCAGCACCTTCCGATCGTCCTCCTTCTCGCCTTTTGCGCTCTCTTCAGCGTTGCCCTTGGACAGGCTACGTGCTCTGTGAAGGTTGACGCCTACGCCGGCACCACCAACTGCAACGGCGCCACCGATCAGTTGTGCCTCACCTTCAAGAACGTCAACGACACCACCTGCAACGGCTTCCAGATCCTTGGAACTTCCTACTACTTCCAGGCCAACTGCACGAGCATGGAGGCCAAGTTCTTTGACAACAATGCCTGCACTGGCGAGCCCTCCACCACCGTTCCCAGCCAGAACTGCGCTCAGGCCGGCTCGTCCTCCTTCTCGGTTCGCCCGACGGTCAATGCCGAGTGTGGCTCTGCTGCTGCCCTCTTCAACTGGGTTGCCTACCTGTCCTTCCTCTTCTAAGCGAATGACAAGACGCGATCTTGTAACACATCATATTAAATACTTGACTCCAAACAAAAGTCTTTTTCTGCCCACGACATCCACCGTAGCCAACATGTTGGTGCTCTGATAGGCATTTCGTAAATGCTTGTCGTGACTGTTTCCAAATGAAACATTACGCCCTCAACTGACACTCCACCAGGGGTGGACACCCAGCCTGCCCAATAGCCCGCGGCAGAGGAGCAATAAAGAAGTGTATTTTTCTTGGCTGCATTTTCCTTTCGCTTGAGTGTCTGTGGCGCGGCTTCACTGCGCCTCCCAAGCTGGAAGCGCAGGAATGGGGCGGAGAAGTGGCACAAGTGCGCGTTGTGACCCGGCTGTTCCGATTTGTTTGTCTGCAAGCAGACGTTTCATCTCGACCGGGCAGTATGCAGAGAGACAGACAAGAGTAAGAGAGGCAACATTTTGCCTCAAGATAGATGAATCTGTAAATAAGCGGGCATAAACCGGAAAAAGATAGAAATCCGCTATGGTGTAGTCGGTAACATTTCTGGTTTTCACCCAGGCACCCCGGGTTCGATTCCCGGTAGCGGAGGATTTTTTGCCCCTGGAAAAGAAAAAATCTCTTTTTTCAGCCTTGTACCAACTACACAGGTAACAACCACAAATTTATTTAGCAGTGGATAGAAAAAATATAATGATTAAATATGTTTGTGAAAATAGCAAAATAAAATAATTTGATTTTTAGATATTGTTGAAAAACATATAATATATGAAAATACAAGTTAAACAAAACATAAAAACTTTTTTATAATTGTAAAATTTGTTAAATAGTAGAAAATGTTGAAGTAAAGCAAAATAATACTGAAGTTGCTTGTAGCCAAGTGCACACCAGTTAATGCGTTTTTTTTTGTAAACACTTGGTTATAAAAGCATGCCCATGAACTGTAAAAGAGCAAAAGGCACTACCACACAGAAAGCACGCTGTAGCTGGCACAACGCTACATAAAGAGTTTCTTTTTTTTTCCAGGGGGCAAAAAATCCTCCGCTACCGGGAATCGAACCCGGGGTGCCTGGGTGAAAACCAGAAATGTTACCGACTACACCATAGCGGATTTCTATTACAGGCGATTATTTGCCTTAATATTGAGATATTCATCTGTACGGCGCTCCCAATTATGCAGAGGGCTTGAGCACCAAGTACTACTGCTGTCAACGTGCAGATAGTACGAGTCGCTCGGCGAGGAGGACTGCCGACGTCCCCTACAGAAGCCGTCCACATAATTTGAACACCACCTTTTATGTTAGATGCTCTCTTATCCCCATAACCGTGAAGAAGACCTGGTGCAGACTTCCTCCAAAGAACCCGCACACGCAATGGTGGTGGCATCCTCGGCCCTCTTCTCCCTCTCGCCGCCACCATCTCCATCCATCTCTTCATCACCATCATCTTCATTGCCGGTCACCATCGGGGCACTCGTCGTTTCAAAAAGTAGTGGAGGGATCGAGCTTCGGGGTCCTCCTGCCCGCAGTTGACCGTCCACCTCATGACCTCACCAAAGGTGCACGACCGCAGGTTGGTGTTGATGAGGAAGACCTCAAACTCGTGTTCCTCGGCAAAGGGGATCCAGGCTGGGTGGTTCATGGCCGACTCGTCGTCCTCTGGATCGAGGTCGAATCCATCGCGGACCTCCGCCCTCAACGCTTCGGCGAGCGGGTAGACGCGGAAATCTGGGCCGCTCATGCCATCGCGGAAGCGGTACAGCTGTCGCAGCTCGTGGGGGATACGAACATTCTTGCCCAACTACATCAATACACGCGCATCACCGTGGTGAGCGAGGGCAAGTGTGTGTGTGTGCGCGCGTGCGCGATTGCGAAGAGGATCGGCTCACGCACGTTTGCCTGCAGCTCACGTTCGAATCGATCAATCTCTTTCATGGGCAAGCCAGGATTGTGCTGGTGGCAGCAGTTGTCCAGGCGTTGCAGGACCTTACGGAGATCGGGATCCACTTCATAGCAGTCGTATTCACACTCACTCTCGTCATCGCTTTCTTCATATTCGTCGCACTCGCTCTCCTCGTCCTCATCGACGTCGCTCTCCTGCTTCCTCAATACTCTCTTCTTCGTTGCCTTGGTGTGTGGTGCTTCCTCCTCTGCATCTTCCTCTGCATCCTCGGTCTCGCTATCAGATGAAGCAGGACCGTTGGAGTTGAGGTGGTCGATCACTCGTTGCACGAGCTCAACCTTTTTGCCAGTTGCTGAGAGGCCGTGCTTGCGGAGGAAGACACGCAGGTCTGCCACGATGTAACTGCTCCCGAGGGCCAGAACGTGCGGGGTGGGGCAGCGGAGAAACACACGATCACCAGCAGAAAAGAACGACGACAAAAAGAGCGAAGGAGTTACCACTTGAAGACTTGATCAAAGGAGATGCCCTTCACAAGTTCGGGCTTGGTCTTTACGCTCCTCTCTATTCCTTCTTCTTCTTCTTCTTCTTTCTTTTGTTGTGGCAGCTCCTCTACCTGCTTCTTTTGCTCCTCTTCCTCCTTTTTACGCTCACCCTTCTCCTCTTTGTTGGGCTTCTGCCTTCTCGTCCTTGGTGGCATTGTCAGTAAGTGAGGCTCAGTAGTTGTTGTCTCCCTTCACGCGCCCAAAGCCGCATTGGCGCCATGGTGTAACGGTCAAGCCAAACTCTCCGGAAGAACTGTCCGGGAGGCAAGATGAAACGTTTGCTCGCAGACAAACAAATCAGAACAACAGCCTGGTCACAACGTGCACTTGTGCCACTTCTCCGCGGTGCCGCACCTGTCCCGTCTGCTCGACTTTCTTCTCATCGTCAAGATTTTTCTACCTCGTCAAAACGTGTGCTAGAAGAAGAAGCGCCTCGTCGCTCTCCCGCACCGTCCGGCGTCAAGCCACACGCGACGCGCGGCACATGGCGAGAGCGTGGCTCATCGTTCGCTTCTTCCTCTTCTCCACGCCTTGATCAGAAGAAGAAGGAGAAGAAGAAGGCAAACCTTTCCTCTCGTTCGCCCTCCAGCAGCGCTGCCAAGCCCCAAGCGCCGGAGACTGGCCACAATGGTACGCCACTATCTCTCTCTCTCTCGCAACACCCCCATCTGCACATGTGTGTGAGAGAGAACGTTGTTTGCTGCAGTTGCTGATCAGTGCGCGCACCCGTGGTGGCGGAGCTGGGCGCGCAATAGACACAAAGAGGCAAGGCAACGAGCCTCATCATCATCACCAGCCCGTGGACATGACTTTTTCGTCGCCAGCCCAAGTGTTGACCCGCATGGAGCACCTGCGTGCCTCTGGTGCACCAAAGCCGACAGTGAGGCAGGTGCACCAACTCGCCCGGAGCCTCAAGCAACTGCGCCGCACACATCATGCTCCCGGTATGCTTGATTTCTTCTCTTCTCTTCTCGTGTTCTCCCTAAATTTAAATAAATACAAATAAATAAATGATACAAAAATGATTAAATTGAATAACCTAGGTATTTGGGGGGGGCAGGACAATGGCGGCTTGCCGTGCAGTCACTCGTGGAGCTGCTCGGACACGCAGCGCAGTTCGCTCCGCCTGCCGTGAGTGCTGTGTTGCCACTGGTGGAGGATGGTGAGACGGCCATCAATCTGTTCCGTCGCGTTGCGGTGCTTTGTCCCCCACCCCCACCCTCCCCCCGCAGCAACTCTTCCCTCTGCTGCTGCTGCTATTTCTCAAGAAATGTAAACTAAACGTGTGGGGTGCACTGTGCAGAAGCCCGACCTTTTCTGCTTCGCTGGTCTGCTGTCTGTGTTGGCCAAGGCTGGGCGAGCCGACGACGCGTTGCGCTACTTTGGCCAGATCAGCGAGGCCGGCCTGGCGCCCAACTTGCACTGCTTCAACACGGTGCTCGATGCGCTGGCCAAGGCTGGGCGAGCCGACGACGCGCTGCACCAGTTCGAGCAGATCCGCGAGGCCGGCCTGGCGCCCAACTTGCACTGCTTCAACACGGTGCTGAATGCGCTGGCCAAGGCTGGGCGAGCCGACGATGCGCTGCGCCAGTTCGATCAGATCCGCAAGGCTGGCCTAGAGCCCAACGCGATCAGCTTCACGACAGTGCTGAATGCGCTGGCCAAGGCTGGGCGAGCCGATGAGGCGTTGCACCAGTTTGAGCAGATGCGCAAGGCTGGCCTGGCACCCGACTTGCACTGCTTCAACACGGTGCTCGATGCGCTGGCCAAGGTTGGGCGAGCCGACGACGCGCTGCACCAGTTTGAGCAGATCCGCAAGGCTGGCCTAGAGCCCAACTTGCACAGCTTCAACACGGTGCTGAATGCGCTGGCCAAGGCTGGACGAGCCGACAATGCGCTGCACCAGTTTGAGCAGATGAGCAAGGCCGGCCTGTCGCCCGACTTGATCAGCTTCACGACAGTGCTGAATGCGCTGGCCAAGGCTGGACGAGCCGACGATGCGCTGCGCCAGTTCGAGCAGATGAGCAAGGCCGGCCTGGCACCCAACGTTTACAGCGTCAACACGCTGCTTGATGCGCTGGCCAAGGCTGGGCGAGTCGACGATGCGCTGCACCAGTTTGAGCAGATCCGCAAGGCCGGCCTGGCACCCAACTTGGTCAGCTTCGCCACGGTTCTCGATGCGCTGGCCAAGGCTGGGCGAGCCGACGACGCGTTGCACCAGTTTGAGCAGATCCGCAAGGCTGGCCTAGAGCCCAACTTGCACTGCTTCAGTGCGCTGCTCAATGCGCTGGCCAAGGCTGGGTGAGCCGACGACGCACTGCGCCAGTTCGAGCAGATGAGCAAGGTCGGCCTGGCACCCAACTTGCACTGCTTCACGACGGTGCTCGATGCGCTGGCCAAGACCGGACGAGCCGACGATGCGCTGCACCAGTTCGACCAGATCCGCAAGGCTGGCCTGGTCCCGAACTTGCACTGCTTCAACGCGCTGCTGCATGCGCTGGCCAAGGCTGGACGAGCCGATGATGCGCTGCGCCAGTTCAACCAGATCAGTGAGGCTGGCCTGACCCCTGACTTGATCAGCTTCAATGTGCTGCTGCATGCGCTGGCCAAGGCCGGACGAGCCGACGACGCGCTGCACCAGTTCGAGCAGATCCGCAAGGCCGGCCTGGAACCCAACTTGCACTGCTTTACGACGGTGCTCGATGCGCTGGTCAAGGCGGGGCGAGCCGACGACGCGCTGCGCCAGTTTGAGCATATGCGCAAGGCCGGCCTAGAGGCCAACTTGCACAGCTTCAATGTGGTGCTCAATGCGCTGGCCAAGGCTGGGCGAGCCGACGATGCGCTGCACCAGTTCGACCAGATCCGCAAGGCCGGCCTGGCGCCCGACTTGCACTGCTTCAACACGGTGCTTGATGCACTGGCCAACGCCGGACGAGCCGACGACGCGCTGCGCCAGTTCGGGCAGATCAGTGAGGCTGGCCTGGCCCCTGACTTGCACAGCTTCAATGCGGTGCTGCATGCGCTGGCCAAGGCTGGGCGAGCCGACGATGCGCTGCACCAGTTCGACCAGATCCGCAAGGCCGGCCTGGAGCCAGATGACTACAGTCTCAAAGCGCTGGATCGTGCGTTGGCCAAAGGCACGCGTGAACGCGAGGCAAACGAGATTGTTGGCAACAAAGACAAGTAAACGCCAACACTGTTGTATTTCATGAAAGGTAGGTGGGTTCGCCTCCTCACTTGGCGTCCTCTCCGGTGAAGGAGTAGACCCGGAGGAGCGAGTTGAAGGCGCCCACGATGCGGCCCTCGTCGAACTTGAGGCCGCTGCAGCCGGGGCGGCTCGGATGGGGCGGGTTGTTGGACCGCTCCTGGAGCGAGCCGCCCAGCAGCGAGTACAGGCGGCGCCCGGTCTTGAGGTCCCACACCTTGAGCGTGTTGTCGGCCGAGCACGAGACCAGGCGCTGACCATCGAGCTGGCACCCGTTGACCGCCGCCGTGTGGTCTTGCAGCTGGGGGAGCTCCTGCCTCTTCTTGTGGTCGAACACGCGCAGCTGATTGGCGCTGGTGCCCATCACGATCCTCTCTCCGTCCTGCCCAAGCCCATCAAAGAATTTCAGGCACGCACAGAAGATGAAGACGATGAAGACGATTGATGACGATGATGAGGAGGAGACGTACGGCTTGGAGGCAGGTCGGGCGCCAGTAGCCGGGGAAGTGGTGGAGCTGCTGGCCCGTGTTGAGGTCCCAGATCCGCGCCGAGCCGTCGTTCTCGGCCGTCACAAACTCGTTGGTGGCGCCGGCCCGCTGCGCCTGGACTGCGGCGACGTGCATGTGCCTCGTGCAGGCACCCGACCTGATGTGGGGAGGGATAAGTCGAAAGGAATCTGAGCAATGCCAGCGGGCTGACTGCGCGCATACTTGAGATCCCAGATGCGGACGCCGTCGTTGCCGGACGAGACGAGGCGGTCGCCCGACAGGTCGTGGACGGCAAAGACGCTCGACTGGTGGCCCGCGAGGCTTCGCTGGGCCGCGCCCGACCGCACGTCCCACAGCCGCACCGTGCGATCGTCGCTGGACGAGATGATGACGTTCTCCGTGAACTGGACCGTGCGGACCGGCCCCGTGTGGTTGAGCGTCAACACGGACGTGCCCGTGGTCGTGTCCCACACCCTGCAGTCCCACAAACGTGTTTGTGAGCGCACACGCGTGATTGTGCGCGATTGGCCGATCGCGTACCGGACGGTGTTGTCGTGGCCGCCCGAGACGATGCGGATTTCGTTAAACTTGACCGTCTCCACGACGCCCTGGTGGCCGTTGAGCGTGTGCAGCGGCTTCGTCTGGTTCACATTCCAGACCTGTCGACGACGTGGCGCCACGTCAGCCCCAAGGGTTCAGCAGGAATGCCAAGAATGCACACATACGCGAGGACTGGGCGCGGTACCAAGATGGACGAGTCGGCCGAGCCAGAGACGACGTTGTTGCGGTAGTAATCAAAGGCCGAGACGTAGTTCTTGTGGGCGCGAAGCGGCGTCATCTTGAAGTCGCCCGGCCGGCCGCCCTCCCAGCCGTTCTGCATCTTGTGGCGCGCCGCGAAGCACCGCTTCCAGCTGTTGCCGTAGCGGCTCACCTGCACGAAGGGGAAGCGCTCCTTGCAGATCCCGCGCCAAATCCAGTTGTCCTCTACACCCCTCGTCCCCCGCGTGCGTGCGTGTGTGTGTGTCAGCACCGCACGACACGACACGACACGCGCGACACACGGGACGCACCAGAGACGTCCTTGAAGTGGTGGCACACGAGGCCGACGCGGCCAAGGTCGCGCGGCGGAAGCTGCAAGAAGATGTCGGCCAGGACCTCGTCCGGCAGGTAGAACCAGATCGACTACAGGAAAAACCAGAGGTAAGAAATATATATTCAAAAAATAATATTAATAATATTAAAAAGAAAAAGAAATGGGCGCGCACGTCTTGCTCGATGTTGAGGCCGACTTCCATGTCGCCGCCACCGCCCTCCTGCTGGCGCTTGTAGCGCGCGGCCATGGTGGCGAGCTGCAGCAAGAGAGAGACACAGAGAGAACTGGTGGGTCAGCGAGGAGTTCTCAACGAGGAGGGCGACGAGGCGCGCACCTGTTGGTTGACTTCAGGGATGGGCAGACCAAACTCGCGCCTGCAGAAGGCGCACAGCGGGTTCTTCTTGTACAGCTTGACGCAGCATTCCTGTGGTGCCAAACAATGGACGTATAGATATAAGAATAAATAATAGGATATATTGCGAAGGTCAGGACACTGGGAAGCGAAAGACAACGGGAGAGAGTGTGTGAGCTCGTCGTTGTACCTTACAGAACGAGTGGCCACAGTTGAGTGTGACCGGTTCGTCAAACACTTCGAAGCAGATCCAACAGGTCACTTGGTCCTCCAGCTCTCCCAGAATCGACGAATCCGCCTCCATGGTCTGCTCTGTGTGTGTGTGTCCTCCTCTTCTTCTACGTTTGCGTAACTGGCTGGTTACGTGTGGCTTTTCTCGTCGGCTCAGTTTTTGGGCTTTCTTTTTCCTGAACAGTTGGATGAAGTGAATTATTTAGAGAAAACAATTTCCTTTATGGTTTCTTTAATTGTCTGAACTCCGAAGAATGCAAGAAAGCTAGAAAATGGGTGGAATGGGGGTACGTTACAAGTCCGGCCCCAACCACGGCCCCATCTTTGTCTCATCGCGTCGCGATATCAACCAACGTTTCATCTCCGTTGTTTCCTCTTTTAAATTGATCGGGATCCCGATGGAAGGCCACACAAACGGAGCGAGCAACGGCGCATCATCGCGACGAGGGCGCGGAGGAGGTAGAGGTGGCGGACGGGGTGAGGGAAGAGCCGAAGGACGTGGCGGCCGAGGTGGCGGCGCCGGGCGGGGCGGATTTGGTGGCAACCCTGGCGGCCGCGGTGGCGGCGGCGCTGGCCCACGCCACCGAAGGACGGAGGCGGGCGCACCGGGTGGCGGAGCGCCGCCTCCTCAACAACACAACCAGCCTCGGGCCCAATTGAACGGCGGGCCGCAGATGAATGCGGCGGCTGGCAACGGCCAGGTGCCGAATGGAAGCCACTTCAAGAGGAAGAGGGATGAGGAGAACGGAGGCGCCCCGCGAGGCGGCCGAGGTGGTGGCCGAGGAGGTCGCGGAGGACGCGGAGGCCGAGGTGGCGGCCGTGGTGGCGGCCAGCGACAGCCGCACGATAACGTCGAGCTGACCCGCCGTCCCGCGTCGGACGACATGGAGGCCGAGGAAGAGATGATCGTCGAATCGCTCGGCGAGGTCGAAGTGGCCGATGGTACGTCCTCCCCCGCCAAGAAGAACAACAAGAAGAACAAGAAGCAAAAGACAACACACGAGACCCCTGTCTCGTCCACAGATTCTGTTGAAGTGGCTCCTGGTATGTCCCCCTCCACACCTTGCCTCGCTCACGGCGACGTGGCGTCGGTGGCGGCTGCTAACTCGTGCCTTCTTCTTCAGCTCATCCTCTACTCCCCTCTTTCCCTGTTTCCTTCACACAGAGTCGAAGCCGTTCATGACCAAGACCACGTTCGCCTCGATGGCCAACATGATCTGCCGCCCGTCGCTCCAGGCCCTGCAGGACGCCGGCTTCGTGTACATGACTCAGGTCCAGGAGGCCGGCATCCCCATCGCCGTCACGGGCAAGGACCTCATCGCCAAGGCCCGTACAGGCACCGGCAAGACGCTGGGCTTCCTCATCCCCTCCATCGAGCGCCACCACGCCAACAAGTACGCCACAAAATCAATATATAAATCAAAACACATACAAAAAT